>JBAGKK010503256.1:0-14604 GCA_037177015.1 Euceroptres primus | reverse complement strand
TTTTTATCCGTTAAAATTTGACCCGATTTAGAGAAACCTCTTTCAACATCTGCACTGCCATGAGTTATAGCCAAAGCATTTTGGATAACGTATTTTAAAATCGGGTATCTGCAGTTAGAAGTCGTCTTTAGTGAAAAAATATGATTCCAATAATCATCTATTCTTTCGTTTTTGTTTAATGAGAAGCGAACATCTTCGTCTTGTTGAAGTAATTTCCACTCAGTTATAACCTCATCGGTATCAACATCTTTTAGTGGTAACAATGCTGCTATTTTTGTAATATATGTAACACTGACAGTGTCCTTGATGTTATCGGGAGAAATGCATTTAAAATATTTCATTTTCGTGAAATCTTTAATTTTAAAAGTAAGATGTTTCACTGACTCGATAAAAAAATTTTTGATTTCTAACTGCAGACCCGATTTATCCTTCTGAGTCAACTTCTTCATGGACTCTCGAGCCTTTTCTCCACAGTGAACGTCTTTCAAGTCAACAAAATTATCAAACTTGCTTAGAAACGATTTGAAATCAGTTTGATCAAACCTCATATCTTGTAAAACTTCCGGTTTTACTACGCTTGATAATAGTAGCAAAATAAGCTTTTTCAGTTGAGAGTACAAGATGTGAATAAGAGGTTCCTCTTTTTGAAACAACAACGTAAATTCTTTTGTGAAAATCTTAGCTGAGTAAGCGATAAATTGTAAGTTACTCTTCAAAGCCGGGTTTGTTAAGTAATCTTTGATGTCTAAATAATTTTTCTTATCTAGAGTCTTTGGATACTTCTTTGGTACATGTCTTAAAAAATACTCTTCTAAACCTGGTAACTGTTCTACAACTCTTTCCGCTGCCGGGCCTAATGTGAGCCACCTTGTAGTACAGTGCATTATAAAAACATGAGGTGGTAATTCTAAACCTTCTTGGATTTTACTATATTCCTCACACCGCAAGTCTCTTTTGTGAAAATAGTAATAGATTTTAACAATAAAATCTGAAGCATCTAAGCTGAAGCAATCTGTGCCTTTCAAAAACGCATTATGTGCAATGTGTAAATTACAAGTACCGATGTCAAGCAGACGTTTTAAGTTCAATTTGTGTAGATGCTCTTCAAAAAGTCGCCAGACCTTTTTATTCACATTAGGTCCGTCACAGCCCAAAGTTAAGATTTGATCATAAGATAAACCGTTAGACTCTATCGCTTTTTTTAAATAACGAAACAAAGTATCCCCATCACCTTTTTCAATGAAATATGTTTCTAAATGTCGAGTTACAATGCATTTTTCATTACTTGACCAGAATCGTACCCGAATTTGCAATTCTTTCATACTCTTAGCGTTGGATGTTTCATCGAATTGATACGTAAACAGAATATCAGGTTTCTTAATATCTAAAAGCATTGTATCCTTAAAATACGGTCCTAGTGCTTCAGAAATCAAATATTGCACTTTAGTACGAGATAACGAGAAGCCTTCAGGACATCCACCCGGAAACATAACTTGGAAAAGATCTTTTTTATTATCGCACGATTTTGCTGAACTATTTGACTGAACAACTTCCATGCACCATAATAATTCTGCTCTTGTGGCAGCTTCCCGAGGATTAAACATAGTTACTTTATTTAGTATATTAGCAGATTGTCCTGAAAGATTATCCGTTATCTCAGGCCTTGCCTCAAATAATACTTGACCCGGTTCTACGGTTGTAAGCTTTCCTAAGTGTTTCACAGTTTTCGCATGTTGTAGAAGCCTTTCGAATCCTTTATCACACGAAGAAGACTTCGCTGGATTGCACAAAGTACATATGAATCTGTACTGATCTTGAGGATCTTTTCTAGCCCACTCTGAAACGAGCGTTCCATTGCAGTCTTTCCATTGAAGCCATTTATCCTGAAATTTACTTCGGCTGGTCATACTGGTCATTTAGAATTTCAGACTCCTTTTATTATTATCTAAATCTCATACACCTGAAATATATTAATACTGGTTAATGTTTTTAATAAATTTAAAACATTTAAGAAAGTAATTTGACATTATACGGAAAATATTGTTTATATGTAATTCTTAATTGAGAAGCAATTAGTATTACTAACCTGTATTTAATTAATTTCTTCCAACCTGAATTTTGAGCTTTTTTTAATGAATATCTATTCATTCGACGATAAATATAATATAGAGCGGATATTACTGAAACATAATTTAAAGTTTGATTGAAATTAATATTTATAATTTATCAAGTCGCAAAGCTATTAGGTGGAATATTAAAAAACATTTTTTCAGAACATTACATGCAGTAGAATTAAATTAGAATTAAATTGCAGGAATTAAAGGTTATAGATTTACTTTTAATGCGTGTAAAAATGTACTTTACTTACCTAAGTTTAGAATAATGAATATTGTTACAAACAATTATCCTGCCAGACGTACATATTATTTCTTTCTTGCAGCATAATTATTTACACCAATCTAGTCTAACTGCAAAAAGAAAGGATTAAACATGTTTAATATTATTGAATAATTATACACATTTTAATTTGCAATACATAAACAAGCTCATTGAAATAAAAAATACTTTAAACGTTAATTTAAATTTAGTTGGTTCAATTTGACGAGAAACAAAACTGGTTACTTGAATAAGATCGAAAAACTAACTTTTAAATACAGAAATCATGAAAAAAAAACAATAAAATCAATCTTGGAAATACGACAAATACAAGTGAAGATTCTGAAAATGTATTGACATAACCTCAATGTTTCTTCCAGTTCAAGAATCTACTTTACATGGAAAATACAAATGTTTAAGTCTTGTAAGCAAGAAATTATGAAAAAGAAAAAAATCTAAGTAAAAATTTACAGGTAGACCATGCCTTTAAATATTTATCTATTGTCACTTACCTTAAAAACTAAAACACGTGTCTACTACTCGTTCCTACATTGTGATTTAACCTCTAATATTTTTCACGAGTCTTCTTCTTTGTTCTTATATAGACATATTTTCCGCAATATTTCCAGACACACGTTGTCAACCAAACATAATTACTCCTTACTAAAATAACCAATCACAGTTCTAAAACGTTCACGCATTCAATAAGAGGCATGAGAATTGAATGCGCCCGCGCATACTAATTGTGGCGCGTGTTTTTGAATGTGAACTATGTGATAATTCTTAAAAAAAATAAATCTATACTTTGTAAAAAAGGGAAAAAAGGGGAAAATTGGGTCAAAATTCTATTTTTTATTTTTTAGGGATTTTAGGGGATTTGTCAAATTTAAGGGGAAAAAAGGGGAAAAGGGGAAAAAAGGGGAATAGGGAAAAAAGGGGATGGAGTGGCATCCCTGCCATTTATACCCGGATGAGGAGGTATAAATTACCTCGAAACATGTTGGTGCACTTTTCTTTCTTAATGTGAGTGGGACGGGGATGGAGAGGAGAGAGTGTGAGGTTGGATTGGTTGATCTCTCTTTTCTTCTTTCCCTTCCATCTTGTTTGAGTGCGTTGTCTCTAAAGAGCCGAGAATTAAGGTTGGGAGATTTGCATGTTTACCCTGAGTCATTGATTGTATTGTTTTTCTATTCATGATATGATTCATGGAGATATGTAAATGTCTGATCTGATAAAAATAAATATCTTCTATTTTATCTTTTATTTAAAATATAAGTGACGTATTGATACAGAACATTGCTGGTACAGATGTTTTTTAAAGATAAGAGATTACATAAACAAATAAATCCTCGAATTCAAGTCTCTCTATTTTGCTGATAAAAATAAATTAATTAAGTGCGGTAGACGTAAGAACTGCAACTCCTCTTTCATAGAAGCTATGTGGATCTTGACTTGGAGCTATATTCAAGTCTACAGTAAATAATAAATCACTTCTTGTGCTGTTCAAATATACCGGTAGTGACAATTTGCCTTTTTTAACTTCTTCAGTTGAAGATCGAATCCATCTTAGCATCGTTACAGGTAAATCTGTCATAATAGTCGATGTAAGATATAGTTGATTATCTTTACATTGCGCGCCTTGCAATTTGAGACCAGTGACAGCAAACGAACAATCATCTGTCGCTATGTTATCGCCATCGCCGATCATTACATCCAAATGAAGTTCTTCGAGAGACCAACTATTAGCTTGGGCGATACATTGTCTAGTGGCAGTAATGTATGCTTCCGGATTCAATAAACCGCCCAGCCAAACAGGAAAACTCTGTAATCATATAGAAGATATCAGGGTGGGACAATAAATGCGACATTCTAGGTAAAAAGCCTGCGTTCAACTCGCAATCAAGTCTAGAAAATTGCTCCTAAAAATTTGGCGAAATCATAAACTCAAGAATGTATCCTACTTTTTAGACTTTTATCTGTTTATTGACATAGCGCATATTATGGCATTTAACCCAAAATTTCGTTCTGAAAATTAAAACTAAGGAAGAAAAGAGTGAATCTTTAAAAGAATGACGACTTCATGTAGATACAGGTTTTTCTTTTTCTGTATTGCCAGCTACAGGTTTTCTATTCTACAAGATCAAGAAATTTTAGGATTCTAATTTGTTTCAATACTTTCCCTTTTGCCAATAAAATAAAGTAGACATTTTTTACTTTAATACGAAAAAAGGTGATAAAATTTTGTGTCGAATCGACTGTTAATTCTATGAATAGATATGCAGGAATTCATAAGGAAATTCGTATAAAATTTAAAAGATACTTGCTTACATTTAATTTTTACACTACTTTTGAAAAGCAGAGGATTAAAAAAAAATGCAATCCTACCTTTATTTTAAATCTTAAACTGTTCAGAATCCAATTTCTAAAATTTAAAGACATTTTTAAAAAACCATTAAAGTAAACCCGAGAAGAAACAATGTACATTTCCTTTTTTTATTTTTTATTTGAGCTTGACTATTCAGTGTGTAACCGATACACCTGCTATTATTTGCTAATATGAAATAAACATACCTTAATCTCTTTCGCTCCACCTTGCGATACTAATCTTGAAACCTCTTGCAACTGAGAAACTCTGTGACTGAAATCCGTAATCCATTGGATTACAGTGCATCCTCTAGGTACTGTGTATCGTCTCCAACCGCCAGGTAAAATACCTTTGATCAATTCGGACAATATTGTTCTGTGATAATTAGTTTGTTTCTTCTCGCCCTATACAAACAAAAAGCCATATTAAGAGACGTTGGATGTTAAATAGAGGTAAAACTAAAGTAATAGCTTGTAGAAAGAAAGCAGTAAAAAAAGTTTGAACACTAATATAGATAACATAGGGTTACATCACTTTTTAAATTTGTATTGGAACCTTATTCTTTAATAAATCGGTTGCTCTAAATGGCTAAATACGAATCCACGGTTGCTACAAAATCCAAATTTCAAAATTTCCTGACCAATTTTTCATTTTCCCTGATCGTTATCTGCCGTTATAATTCTAATTATATAATTATAAAATTATAATTGTTGAATTATAATTAACACGGTTGAGTTATAATTACAATTTATTGAATAAAAAAAAATGCCCTGTCTCTTGCCAGGTTTTCCCTGCCCATTTTTAAATTCCTTGATTTTCTTTGAATTTCCAAAAAAATTGCCCATCTCGTCAGGTTTTCGAGTAAATAGAGGCTAAACCGTGTTTAGCCATTTTCTAAACACGTGTTTTTAGCCATTTTCGAAAATTTATAATACAAAAACCTGATGTGCTGGACTCGTTAAAAAGGACTGAAATTAAAGCTTTGTCTTGATTTTAAGAAAGCAAATTATTGATGTAGAACTTCGTGGAAGTCACCCCTAGAGGCAAATGAAACTCTATTACGAATTATTATAGCACAAAACAGACCAAAGATAAAAAACAGGAATTGTCTATTTATTTTATAATCAAAGTTTCATTTTAAGTTACAAAGGAGGAGAAAAGAAAGGTGTTTTGAAGGTCGCCTTTTTCGACAACAATATTATAAAAAATCATTTTTTACCTGGCAAATGAGTACGACGTCTTCCAAGTCATGTATAACGTCCTGAAGTAACTTAGAACCACTATTTACCTCTCTCTCAAAATATCTATAAAGCGGGTCTTTAATATTTTCGACAGTTCTTTTCAAAATTGGTAAGTTTTTAGGCAGCAATTGCAACCAAGTAGTAGCGGAATTGTGTAAAGTTTTCATCCATGAGGGACGACCGTCACCCTCAGCTTCTCTAGGCAAGTCTAATGATTCTTCACTGGAATATGCTAATTCATCTTCGTCTTCTAATTGTTGCATTTTCAAAAGTTTCGAGACCAAATCTGTTCCCCTGGTTGTTAGTAATACTTTTTCAGCGTTGTTTGGTAATCCAAGCCAAGAAGGAGTCTGCCGATCAGATAATGATTCGATCCATTTTAGGAAATGATCTCGTCTGGTACCATCAGGCATTGTTATATGACGTTGATTTCCTTGTGCTCCATCAATATTCGCTACAAGCGCAAAATCAGATTCAAATGACCGTGGTGTAAATAACTTGCGAAGAAACGAAGCAAGTAAGCGTTGGTCGAAATCATTATCGATTTTTCCACCATAAATGCACTGAGATAAAAGGGTAACCAAAGCATCCCAGGGTACTTTCTCCGGAGGAAGATTAGTTCTTCCCATTGCAGTAGTCTCTATCCAAGTATCTAAAGTGTCACAAGCAACTCTCAAGTCACTTTCGTTGAATTCATAGTACTTAGCCCATCCGAGGGGCACGTAACGAAGTCTTTCCTGAACAATGGCATGGAACCACGCAAGTAAAAAGTATAATCTTGCTCTCTCGCTTGGCGCTTTCATCATTCGTGAAGCAGGTACAGTGCTGAAGGTACGAAGTAAATTCGCTCTTATTCCTGGAGGTGGTTCGAAGACAAATATTCGGCCGGCTCTTAGTAAATTAACAGGGACTTTAGGATTTATTTCCATAGTAAGAAATAGTCGGAAACTCGCGTGGGGTTGTAAACTATGCAGTTTCTTTTCCAGCTGTACCAACCATTGAGGTGCAAGATGAACATTCTTCAAAAGTACCCATCTACCGGCCTTAACAGCCATATTAATAGCTCTATCCGCTTGATGAAAACCTTCTGCAGAACCAATAGCAATACTTGCGATTTGTTTTCCCAGTTCTGCTGCTAAGTCATCAACTCTACTAGATGCATCGAATCCAGGAACTGAACACAACAAGGCCGGTACTGTAGCTTTTAGTTGATTTTCAACAACAGAGGCAAAGTCTAATTCGACTTCTGCAGCAGCCATGAATGTTTCGCCTAAAGCAGAACTCACGAATAGTGATGCCGCAGCTATGACTCTATCCGGCCTGAAAGCTTGAATAACCAGCAACTGATACATAGCTACTCCGATCGCTGACAAAGGTTTTTCTTCCTCCCAAAGATTAGGAACGCAAGTTTCCGGAGTTGGACATTGCAGCCAATTACTGAAATCAACATTTTCTTGAATAACATCCGCAAGTCTTTTAAACGTTGGAATTCTTAGACTCAAGCGCACCATAGCTTCCTGTTGTTCAGAACTAAGAGTTGGTACTGGCTGTCCGCGAATATTGAGAACGCCTTCCTTTCCACGTAAAAAGAAAGCAAACTCACTGTCATACGTTGATTCAGTAGCAACTCCTTTCAAATGAATGCGACATAATAAAAGAGCAAAGGTGAGTCTATCTGTGTGTAACATGCCTCTGGCCACTCGTTCATAACAAGCAGAAAAAAGATCGCTCGTAATAATAGTAAGTCTTTGTGTATAATCCGAGAAAGCGGTCAACTTTGGATTCTGAGAGAGCACGGAAGTAAAAATGTCCAAAAACATTTTTAACGAATATTGATACAGGAAATGAATTTGATTCAAACTGTCCATAGTGAAATACATATTCGAACAAGCTTGAGAAAGAGGCATATACTGTTGAGACACAGTTTCAATTTCTGCAATCACTTTATCCGTTTCCTCTACTTTCTTACTAATGTCAGCAGCTTCTTGCTTTAAAGTTTCTAATGTTGTAATGACTGAATCATCGTCAAGAATTTTGCCTTTTGCGTCGTTCAATGCTTGAAGCAATGACTTCTCCAATTGCCTTAACCTTAGATGAAATTCTCCTTGCAATTTAAGTAGATCCGATCTTTTTTCGTCAATATCAGGTCGTTCTGCTTTCAAGACTTGATTGAGACACTGACTTTGTAAGGAACTTCTTGTAACTGTAAAGTTTACAAAAGTCACACGAGAACATATGTCTGGTGGAAATTCCACAGTTGGATCTCTCGTAGACAGAAAGATAACGAAAGATGGTGATAAATCAATATCCTGGTCGCCAAGTGTAATTAAAACGCGACCACCCGTACGTCTTAATTCTCTGTTCAATACAGGATTTAAAACTGGATCATAATTTTCCACATCTTGTACCAGTAAAGGATTACCGAATCTTAAAGCACTTTCCAAATTTTTTCGGAATGAGTCATCCAGAAAACTCGTTTTTGTGATTTTGCGATCTTTAAATTCATTCATTATGAACTCTGTTGCTTGTCCAGAGGGATCAATGATCAAGGGGTATCTGTTAAAGCGCTTTAGCATAATAGCATTTTCTGTACATAAATCATCAGTTGGTAATGCATTTGCTTGCCAGCGTAAACGTTCGTCCGGATTAGAGAGGTATTCCGTTCTTGCTATATCGGGTCTAAACTGTATATTTGCATGCTGCAAGTGTTGACACCAAGTTGTGAAAAGATTTTGACGATACTGTAAAAAAAAAGATTGATCAGTATACAAAATATAAAAATTGTTTATTCAACAGTTTTTTATCGGTTAAGATTCTTCTTATGTATAAAAATACAATTAGGTCTTATCAAGTTGACTTATTAAATAAATAAATAAATAAATAAATAGATTCAAAAATTGAAGACAATTACTCTAGTAAAGTTATTTAGTATACGTACATGTTGATCAAAGTATCCTGCATATGCTAAAAATGCAGAAGATAAGAGAACGTCGCCGATTATAGTCGACATTTGACTTCTAAACGTTTCACTCGTTGCTTCCCATCTTTCTCTTTCAATTACCAATGACTTAAGTAATGCAATTGATCGATCCACTTTTCCTTGCACATTTTCCAAATCAGTTTTTATAGCTTGGGCTTGCGAAATTAGTTGTGCATATTCTTCTTTGTAAGATGCAATGCTTTGTTCCAGTTGAGCAATCAAATTTTTCACATCTTCGCCTTTCAACTTATTCGTTTCTGCTTGTCGTTCAAGGGAATGCAATTCGTCTCGCAAGGGTTCAACTCGTTTCAACATATCAGCGTATTCAATCTAAACAATAATAAGTATTCACAAATTAAGTTAACCCTGATAACTACAAGTTCACGTCATTGAGGGACTCAAAATCTGTCCGAAATTGAAGATTTCGGCAGATTTGTCTGACACTTATTAATAACCCATATTTGGAATCAATAACCTTGAAAACCATTAGAAAAATAATTTTACATAAATTTACTTAATTCAACAAAACTCTTATTTTTGCAATGACAGGCCCAATTTGAATCATTGCCTAAATTCTAGAAGCTATATTTTTTCAGCCGACTTTTCTTTCTTTTTTATCCTACACGAGTTTTAAAGAAAACTATGAAAAGTACGCGTTAAAAGTTATTTTAAATAAGTAACAAAAATTTTTTCTAGTATAAGTAAAAAGTCAACATGCTAATAATCTCAGACTGTGGTATTGTATAATAATATAAATAAAATTTATAATATAATTTAATTAAATTTAATTAAATAATTTTAATCAAATAATTTAAATTAAATATTTAAATAATTTAATTAAATAAAATTTAATAATTATTACCTGTGCTATTGCCCATTTTACCATAGGTCCACAGGCCATGCTCGCCCGATTTACTTTTTCAAAGTTGTAATCAGGATTACAAAGATATCGACTTTTCATTTTTTCCCTGACGTCATCCCTATAGAAGTACAAAAAAATCTTTTATTGCCAATACAGTTTTCGCCATGAAGTAGCATAATGAGACGTATCTTCTGCAGGAGTATTCAATTGTTTTGAAAGCGTTTTTCTGGAACAGATATCAACAGAAACTATAGCAAATCAACAACGACTGGTCGCAGCGCAAACTATTGAGTTAAGCTGGACACATTAAAACCATTAAAGTTGTACATTTTTTCTCCAGTAATTGGCACTGCTATCGGTGGTTGCTTTTTTCTATAGGAATTGTGCCAGAAAATTGCGGTCAATCTAAATACATTAGATACATCTCCTTATACTACTTCATGGTTTTCGTATAAAATACCTAAAAATAAATTGTTAAAAATGCATTTTTTTGTCAGTACGTATTTCAAATATAATTATCGTAAAAAAATAATACTTAGAACAGAAATCACAGTAAGGATTATTGTCGCTAAAATAATAGTTTTATATATATTGTGATCTTTTAAATATAAAAGGAAATAGTGTTATACAGGAACCCATACTGCCGTGAAATTGAAGAAAGACACTATCTACATTTGAAGTAAAACGGAAATATTGAAGAAAACTCAATTTGTATTGACAACTGTCACTATTATCTAAAATGGTTGCGGTGCAAACACTTTTCAGCATTTGTGTAAGGACTGTTAATTTTGTTAATTTGGTGTTTAGAATTTTTTATCAAATATAGCGTGAAATATATTAAAATTCTGCGTTTTATAAGCCTAAGATGAAGGTGTTATGTCAATTCTATAAGCAGTTTGGTTAAAAAAAGCTTCAGATTAAAATTTTTTAAAAATGTATTAATAACTTCCGAACTACTGAACATTTTTTAAAAAATTCTGGGGCTCATTTTAAAATTAACTTTCCACATAATATTGCCGACATATTAAAAATATTCTACCAATTTTTCTCTTCAATGGGCAAGAAGTTGAACTTGAAAATAAAATAAGGTATAAGGGTGTTTTAACACTGAAAATAAAATTATGCTTACGTAATATCATCTGTACTGAAATTAGAGACAATAGTGTTGATAAAGTTGTCTCTCATGATAACAGCGCGAATAGATTTCCAGTCGCTGGCGTTTTCGCCTAGTAGTAGACAGATAGATTCCAAAGCAACCTTAACGACCGCAGGCGGATTGGCCATAGATCGAACCTCGACCAGATGTTGTTTTTTTATTGACTTTACAGCTGGACACACAAAGAATTTTAGTTTTAAACTTAAATGTATAGATAATTTAATTTAACATTCAATATTCAATACACATAGATGGTTAAAGTAAAGTTCATCAAGAAATACGTAAAAATCCTGTAATAGGTATCTCAACCTTAGGAAACTTACCATTCTGTGCATCAATTACAGCTGGTTCTACTTGTGCTAAATCAGCCATGACGTCATCTCTCTTTTGATTAATTGCTACTGTTTGAATTGCGAGTTGCTGTTGAATTTCTTGACTCTGAACCTTCTTTTTTTCTGCTTCTTGTTGATCCTTGACCATTTGTCTTAGTTTCGCGTTTGCAGCTTCATTCTTCGCTTGCAACTCCTACAATTTGATTCATAATGTAAATACTCTGATTTTAATCCATTCGTAACAAATAATGCACATAATCCTAGCTGAAGTTAACTGCAATTTACTTTAATATTAATAAGTTTTTCTTAACTAGCTTTAAAAAAACTGAAAAATGATAACTGGAATAAGTTTAAATAGAAAAGAAATTTTAAAAAAATGATCTGACAAAAGTAAATGATGAAGAGAGAATGAACTCATAATTTCTATCTGTACTGTATCCTTTTTTTATTACCTGTGATTTAACAGCTAAACTTTTTTGCATTTCTTCAACTTGTTCTACAGTTTCTGCTATTTTACTCAATCCAACATTTAAATGTAACTGCTGTTCTTCTAAATCGCTTCGTTTTTCTTGGTAAAGTTTAACGAAGTGATTAATGAAATCTAGATAATGCCGAGGTGTAATTGCCATTGTTCTGCTACCCCTTTTCGCTAATCTAGCGTTTGCTTTATGCAGCGTTTGATGAACGTAAACACATGCATTTATGACAGCGTCTCTATGAGATGGTGTAGCTGGAATTAAGGAACAAACTGAAGGAAAGAAGTCAGGGCATTTCCAAGACGGTCTTTCTAAGTCGACACGACTTGTGAATTCTTTTCCAACTTGAAACAGCGCATTGTCGGACCAGTCTCCAAACCAATTTAGCACACACCTATTAAACAGTGCAGGTGACGTTGCAGCTCTATCTTTAAGGCCATCAGTGCTCGGGTTCATTGTAAATACGACGTGTAAATTTTTCATAACTTGTCCAGTAAACCATTTATATAATTCTTCATTGGAATCCAGCATAAGACCTTCTCTTTGCGCTCCTTCTTTACATTGAGTCATAAGTGTAGTATATTCATCACCTTCGAATAAACCTGGAACTTCTCCATTAGCTAATAACGTATTCATGCGCTCCAAAAAACCAGAATCGAGAACGTTCGATTCGTCTAGAATAAAGGCTATTTTTTCATCTTTGCAGCCTGATCGTCTTAAAACTTGACGCAAGTCTTCATCAAAATCTTCGCCAGTGTACTTATTATGAACCTATCAAAGGTAATTAGAAAAATATTAATATTGTGTTACAAAACTTCCAAAAGTCACTTCTACATAAAAGGAATTTTTAAAAAATTTTTCATTAATAATAGCAAGAAATAAATGACAGGTTATTTAGTTAATCCAATAGATATAAAAAAAGATAAAACATTTCATGTGATAATTTTTTAAAAATCAAGATAAAAATTAGAAGCGAATTTTGAAAATGTGAACTGCAAAATCCTACCGTTTTTTTTCAATTTATGATCTGGAAATCTGATAAATTAATTTACTATACAGTACCGACGGAAATTATAAGACCACTTAAAAAAATTCTTTTAAAAACTCGTCGGTCTGTTTTCGTGACTAACTCTGCAAAAAATGAAGATACGAAGATTTAAAAAAAATCGTTGGAAAGCTTCTTAAATTTCGCGTCGATTGAGCCCCATATTTTCGATAAATTTGTTCAATGGTTCAAGAATAATCAAGAAAATGTAGAAGCGTGTCCAAGACGAAAATCGGTCCGTTGAGCGGCGACTACATTCCGTTCTCTCCATTTTCCTTGCGTTAACAAAGGATAAATGTTCAACTACCGCTCAACCGACCGATTTTCGTCTTGGACACGCTTCTACATTTTTTATGATAATTCGAGAACCATTGAACATTTTCTTATGTTCTTGGTCTCATTTTAAAGAGGAAGTTTCACGGTTTATTATGTGTGCCAGATAGATTTTTCCCATCACTTTCCTGAAAGTTGCCGTTAGTCAAATCTGAGGAACGAAAATTCGCCAAAAAAGGAAATTATTGCTATATTTCTCACATGCTTTCTCGGTCCACATTTATCGAAAATACTTCATTTGGGGCTCAATCGACGCGGCATTTAATAAGCTTTCCAACGGTTTTTTTAAATCTCCGTATCTTCATTTTTTGCGGAGTAAGTCACAAAAACAGACCGGCGAGTTTTTAATAGGATTTTTGTAATCATTTTCATAATCTCCGACGGTACCGTAGACAATTCTTAGCAATCCTGCTTGAACCGTGAAAAGAACAGATACCCAAGATTCATTCAGACTTTTGTTCTAGACTATCCTAATAATCATAATTACCTTTATTTGGAAAATGGAAAGCCCATTCATCCATGCGACAAATCTGGATAACGTAGTTTTTCCAGCTCCTGAAACTCCTATCAGTAATAAATGTCCTTGAGGTTGACGGAATATTCTGTCAATTCGTAAGACATGTTCTAAGACTTCATCAAAGAGAACTAAGGGGACATCCAATTCTTCTTCATAGAAAACCTTGAGTCTTGCTCTCACATAATCCCTTAATTCTTGTCTATTTACTGGAACGTAGTCTTTAGAAAGCCAATTACTGTACAATATCGGTCTAGATAATGCCTTTTCTTTATCGACTCCAATAAAGTGATTCAGAGCTACTACGTCTATATTTTTATTAGTCCAAGCACGTTCAGTATCGTCGACCAATCTGTCTTGGAATAAACGCAGAGCTTCATGCGCCCACAATCGAACTAATCCCTCAACCGAAAGGCTATCCAAAGGTCTGATTGCTTCACAGATACCACGAACCCAGCGTGTCATTTCACGTGGAGAGTAAACATAGTGAGGCTGCATGTCTTGAGTAAATCTTTCTTGAGAGGCCAAGTAAAACTCCACCATAGCATTTGTTAAGGATTCTGAATATCCCCTCAATGAAGGTGTCAACCTAGCGAAAATGAAATTGTAAAGATTATTTATGAAGCGTTCACAAATGACGTTATTCTTCAGGAAGTAGGAGGGTGCGTTTCTGGAGAATGATTTACACATAGAAAAACACATAAGCGTAAGAAGTGTCTAAAATCTGTGAAAAAATACGTGATGTCATTTCCATCATAATTAGTGCCAAATGCGCTATTTCTTCAATTACAAATAAGAATAACTTCAACAGTAAAGAAGTTTTTTTAAGGGATCATACCACTTTAGAACCACCGCCGTCCTGGCAAGTGACCTACCGAGCAAGTGATAAGTATGTTACATCAAAAGATTCGCCTCAAATTGCAC
>JBAGKK010503245.1:0-14607 GCA_037177015.1 Euceroptres primus | reverse complement strand
CTACCTCTTAGACAGACTTCGATAAGTCTTACCAGTTTCTTGGGGATACCTAAGAAAACAAGAATCCAATACATTCGATTTGCTCCCTTATAGAAGCATTAATTGTTCATACTATATTTTTGGAATCAAAACAAATCGTTTGATTTATATTATTATTATAATTATTATTATTATTGTATTTGAGTACAGAGTAGTTATACTCCTTCCCTTGTTTAATAATCATAAATAGTCCTTAGAAGAAAGATTTACAATAGATTTCTAATATTTCAATATTATAAGTGATCAAGATTTTCTTAAGCTTCAATAAAATTTTTTAATATTAAGACCAATCGAATCGTTTCGAATCATCACATTGAAGTTTGCAACGTTTAGAAAAAAAGCGTAAGAAAAATTTTTTCTTAACACATGAGACCTAAAATTTTATTGCTGATAATGGTGTCATTTTATGTCTAAAGACACCCAAAAAAATTTCGTCGCCTGAGCACAAAAGAGTCACCCCATTTTTCAAACCGTAAGACTTTTGATTTTTTTAAAGAGATTTGCTAAAATTACCCTAGGTGACAGACCTCACATTTTATTGCAGAAAATGCTTCCATTGGATGTCCCAAGACACACAAAAAAGGTTCATTCCCCTAGAACAAACGGATCAGCCCGTTTTTCAATCCCTAAGATTAGAAAAATTTACGAAAATTACCCTAACCTCAAAAACTAAAATTTTATTGCTCATAATGGTTTCATCTCATGTCGCAAGACACATGAAAAAGTTGCATCCCCCTAGCACAAAAGGATCACCCCGATTTTTAATCTCTCAGACTTAAAAAATTGATGAAAAATACCTTAAACTCAAGACCAAAAATTTTGTTGCTGAAAATGCTTCCATTTTATATTTGAAGACACACAAAAAAGTTACATCCCCCTAGCACAACATGATCACCCCGCTTTTCAACCCCCAAGACTTTCAATTTTTTAATGAGATTTGCCAAAAATACCCTAACAGCCAGACCTAAAATTTTATTGCCAATAAAGGTTTTATTCGATTGCCATAGACACATAAAAAAGGTTCCTCTCCCAAGCACAAAAGATTTTTCAACCCTTAAGACTTCAAAAATTCACGAAAAATACCTTAAACTTGAGATCTAAAATTCTATTGCTGATAATGGTTCCATTTAATGACCTAAGACACAAAAAAACGGTTCACCCCCCTAGCACGAAAGAATCTTCCCATTTTTCAACCCTTAACAACCCTTTACAAAAACTAAAAGTCTTAGGGGTTGAGAAACGGGGCGATCCTTTTGTGCTAAGAGGATTAACTTTTTTTATGTCTTTCGCGAACAATTAGAACCATTATTAGCAGTAAAATTTTAGGTCTCGAGGTTAGGGTATTTTTCTTGAATTTTTTAATCTTAGGGGTTGAAAAACGGCGTGATTCTTTTTTGCTAGGGGCCCTTTTTGTGTCTTAGAACATCAAATTGAAGCATTATGAACAATAAAATTTTTGGTCTCGAGCTTAGTGTATTTTTCGTGATTTTCTTAAGTCTTAGGGATTGAAAAACGAAGTGATCCTTTTGTGCTAGGAAGATGAAACTTATTTATGTGTCTTGGAACATTAAGTGGAAACATTACCAGCAATAAAATTTTAGATCTCGGGGTTAGGGTTTTTTTTTGTGATTTTTTGAAGTCCTAGGAGTTGAAAATCGAGGTGATTCTTTCGCTAGAGGGAAATTTGAGCATTATGAGCAGTAAAACTTTAGGTCTCGAAATTAGGGTATTTTTCGTGAATTTTTAAAATCTTAGGGGTTGAAACACGAGATGAACCTTTATGCTAGGGGGATGAAACTTTTTTGCATGTAAAGACATGAAAAAAAGTTTCATCCCCCTAAAAACTTTCATCCCCCCCCCCCTTTAGACATCAAATTGAACCATCATCAGCAATAAAATTTTAGGTCTGTAACTTGAATCAGGTATGAACTTTGAATCAGCTTTAAATTATGAAGATGAGAAAAGTTATAGATAATTCAAAAACTGATTTTTTAAATATAATATAGGTGCTATAAAAAAAATCGCTTGATATTTGTAGAAATCATTGGGTCTGTTTTGATATATTAGGCAGCGTGCACATATGACTTGACACTTTTTTTGTGATTTTTTAGTCTCCCCTCTCCTTTTTGAGCGTCACGTAATATGTACACGCTACCTTAGTAGTAAAAATAAGCCCTCAAAATTTTATCAATTTATCTGCAGCCGTTTTCAAGTTTTTGTGTTCGCAAGAGGTGTGTCATTGATACACCTATTTCAATGAATTGATTAACCATTTCTTGTATGCACATTTAACTACTTTTTAATAAGAAACAACGAAATAGAATTTCATATATAATATTATAAAGAACAAATTAAGCTATCAATGACGAAGATTGAATAAAGATAATGATTTTTGTCTTGAGCGAAAAGAAAAACAAAAAATCTCAAATAACTAATGTGACATAAATTATTACAGATTCAACCATTTTTTTCTGAATCGCAATTAGATTCTTCTTTTAAAATCTGTCATATTTAACTATTTTCCTCGATTTTATAAACTGGTTGAAAGTATATTGAAATTTAAGATTCGGTACGTATTCATAAGCGTTCTACTTCCTATTATGTATTTTGCACTTTGCTTTCAAATATGTTTAGTTAAAAATTTTTCAGCTTTGAAAACTTGAATTTATAAATTTCGAAGACCGTCAATGAATGTCTACAAGTCTACACGTCTAAAAGAAGCAACAGATTACTGAGAATTTCTTAGATTTTAGTCTCTATCCCGATTGAAAAATTAATTCAAATAATGTTCATTAAAGCAGAAAGGTCTACTCCACAGTTAACTTCGAATTCATTTATAGGCGATCGTCAATCAATCGTCAAGTCTTGGATTAGACGTCTTTATGCAGAAGGGTCGCGTAGGTCGTCACACTCTGCGATTATTCATAGCACTGGTCCTACTACCTGCAAACGAGATTCGAGGAGCATATTACGAGATGCGTGACTCAGTAACTGCTGAAACGCAACAACTTATCCAACTATTCTTCACTGGAGGTGTTTAGCGTACACATGCTACTGAAGCGAACTAACAACGACATGGAAACGTACCACAAGGCGCTAAACCAATGATTCGATGTACATTCCAGTACTTCGGATCTCACTGGTAAGTTTTCTGATTGCTTAAGAAACTAGTTCTGTAAATTCGATTTTGGGTTGTTTGTTGTTGTTTATAATCTCACCAAAAACACTTTCTTTGCAAAAACTCCGCCAAGTCAGTTATAGCGAGATTGCTAGATTAAGAATGGGTTAAAGGATTTGGATCGCTGAGGCAGGACGAAGTCAATAATTGAATCATGTAAACCAAATATTGTTTATTAACTCACTCTTGATAAATGGGTGATTAACCCAGAGACAAATGTTGGTGGACTTTTCGGTTTCCTCAGGACCGATTAATACGATGTAGGGCCCTAATGTTTTAACTTCGATAAACAGTTCTTATAATTTAAACATTAATTTTTTATAATGATGGAACGTAATTTATTAAATTTGTCAAATGGAAAAAAGGGCCAAGTATAAATACATGATACTATTGTCAATTAAAATCTTGTTTAAATTATAAAGGTTCAATTTATGTAGAAAAAATTCAGAAAACATTTTTTAATGTGTGTTGAAATTAACTCAAGAACACTTATAACATAGCCCTACAAAAAAAAGAGGTCTGTCCGGCGGACCAGAGCACTGTATCTTTATGTATTTTGACTCGCTGAATCTGAATCCGAAGTCAGAAATGTCAGATTGGCTCGTGGTTTAACCCTCACCTAAGAAAAAAACCGTAAAAAGTTGGTTTTCTGCCAAACTCGAATTTTTCTTTTAATTTTGTAAAAGTAGTGATCTACATGTTTTTGGGGTTGCTGATTCGAAATATGATGTCAGATTTTCGAAATTCAAAATGGCGACTACAATATGTCGGACTCGGGTGTGCAGGCTTTTATAAACTGTAACGCCATATTTCTTGTCGCCGTTACATATGTCAAAGATAGTTTAATTTTTCAACTAATAAAAGGTGCCAGGCTTGAATCACTTATCGAGTACTGGACGACTCAAGTTGACAGGTTGGATGTATTTACCCAAATGACCTGTCAACTGATTTAAATATATTTTCTTTTAACTATAATTCAGTTTACCTGGCAGGTCGGGCGTATTGTGCCTTGTCGGCCTGTCAGTGGCAGAGTAAACTGCTGTTATTTCCTAAATCCTTTTGAGGTTAGGTCTCGGCGTTCGCGACCACGCATCATCCCGGGTCAAAGTTTAAATTAAACTGGTTTCACACGACTGACTCAACTGCTTTATTTTCATGACTATTAATTTCGGATGTGAGTCTCAGAATCTCATTAAAACGAATGGCCAGATGGCTAGTGGCCGTCAACAAGGTGGTGTCACTGCTACCAAATCAATGCATCACTCGCGGACATCGCGTGTCAGGCTGCTGCAGAGAGCTGTACACTCCTTCGTCGTTGGAGGATGTCACCCAAGCATACACCATGGATGTGACTCCCATGGTGTTCAAGAACGTGGGTGAAATGCCAGGAACCAAATTTTACATGGACACACCGGCGTTCAAACTGTCATTAAAATCAGCAGACGACAGACCGTAGTCTCGGCTAAGTAGGGCCCGACGTTACCATGCCGCGGAAATTCTACCGATTACGGGTTTCGAAATTATTGTATCAAAGCAGGATGCACGAGTGGCGTCATAGAAAACGCCATTCGAGTCTTGAGCTCGTTAACAGCAAGTGCCAGTTTTTGGTCTAATCGCAAATTCTTTAAAAACTTGGGGATTCCATGCATTTTTTTGGAAGGGGCTGCTTTCGTGGAGGTCGCAGAGTCTGTGAAGGTAACATAACTCTCTTGGTCAATTAAAATTTAATTTAAAATCCTTAAATTGTCACGCTCTTCCAGCGGAGGTTGCATGTTGCAACCTCACTTTCGTTCGTGCATAGAGTCATCCAGTCGTATTTTGATTACAATTGAATTTTCTTGTATAAAGATCAAGTCAGTGGTAGGATAAGGAAATGTGTAAATTATATTGATCAACCCGTTTCTTGGCGTGGTCGGTCGAGACTTTGACGCCATATTGTGTCGGCGTGATATGTCGCCACGTTTGCTTGTGCGCGGCAAGTTCGCCTAATTATCTGTTTGTAACTTGAGGGGTTTCCTAAAAACCCAATATTTGATTCACTAAATGTTGTTCAAATCTGAATGGTGTTTGTTACTTGGTGTTGCTCTTTATCCCCCCTCTCCGCGGTCTGGGCTTAGACGGGATCCGGGACAAGCCGGCTTTTGCCAATACATCACCTGGGAATATTTATTTTTCATATCTATTACTCATCAGCTCAGGTCTGAGCATCTACGCGTGAATAGCATATACAATTTACTCTCTTTTTTTGTGATATCGACTTTACTTATTCTGGAAGGATCTGTGTAATGGATGTTTTTTACATTTCCGTGCTCTCTCAGGTATATCTCGCGCAAGCATCCAGTAGTAATCAGCCATCATATGTTTATTCCACCTGCCTTGGTATCGATGCTCCACATTCTTGGGGTCCTGATGGAATCGTTCATCCTGCTCTTCACTGAAATCACCAGGATTCGTCAAGCAGCCGATTTTCCTATAATATAAGAAAATTAAAAACAAACATTTTTTTATATTATGCATGTTAAAAATCGGTAATTTCAAAATAAAAATGGACCTTACTTTTTTAAATCTTTTAATATGAGTTTCTCTTCAAAAAGCAATCTATGTACCCCTAATTTTACATTTTCTTCGCATAGTTTGAACAAAATTGATCGATTTTCTGTTCTATGTGGTCTAGCTAATATTTTTAAAAGTATTTTTTAGTACTTGGTGGCGATTCACTGCCGCGAATTTTTGGAAGAGGCCGTACCTTTGTTAACCCGGTGGATGCAGACATAGGTGCAAATATGCCAAACTAATAAAACAAAGGACTTTGAAGCATCACTCAAAAATGGTGATATGAATCTACGTATAATATAAATTTAATTAACCTATGTTTAATAAAATAAAAATTTGGATATTTAATATATTAAATAGATTCAGAAGATGAGTAGAAGCATTTTTTAAGTTCTACCTTAAAATTAAGCTTTGAAGCTCTAAAAGCTTTAAATAATGTTTAATTTTTCTCTTCACTAATGTACATTTTTATGTTTAAGCATATGTACTAGAGAGAACATTTCGGATAATATATTAACAGGATTTCAATGTACCAATAATTCATCGGTTGCTCCCATCAAATTATTCATTGCTGAAGTTAAGTGACAATGTAAGTTTAAGGCGATTTATATTTCATGTATTATTTCGTGATATTTTAATATTAAGAAAGCACCGCGAAATACATGGTATTTTGGGACTTTCAGACTTTCTCATCAAACGGTTGAAATACAACTCCAAAAATAAATTGGAGCACTTGTCACGAATGGAGGTGTTTTCTGAAGATATCTGAAAGTGGCATGAAAAGCCGAAAACGTTTGTTTAGAAAATCTAGAATGACTTTGGTGTTGTAGAATTTGAGTCTAAAAGTAGTCCTTCAACCGAAGGATAGTTTTCAGGGGATGTAAAAACTCAGATAATTTCTTTAGCAGGCGAGTAATAATCGTTGATGAATTTATACGATAAAACCGCAGTTTGAACTATCACCGTTTTGACTCATGACTTTTACACTTCTTGGGGTTGGTTTTGCAGATTCCGGGGTAGTTTCCGAAACTCGCAGTACTGTATACATTATTGTCAACTCATTTTCACTTCAGTGTCAATTTTATCTGTACATAAACATTCCAGGAAGTAAAATATTCAACAATTTGATTTTTCTATAAATTTAAAGTGGATATTTGAGTGGAAGGGTAAATCACAGGAGTGGGCAGCTTATATGTCATATTTCCAGAAGGTCTTCTACACGCCTCAGCGTATATTTTCTTTCACGGAAACTTCATGTGAACGTACAGAGGCACAAAGGGAGGTTTGGGAAGGATAACTTTCTTTTTTGGACAAATTAATGTTTATACATATTTCAACAGTTAAATCGAGTCTAAAATATTAGGAAATGCAAAAATATTTCCTGTTAAGGTAGAATGGTTTTCGTGCTTAGGCGTAGTTTTGCGTCAATTGGAAATTATGATGCAGTTTTTGACTGTGGAACATCTACAAAATAAAAGTCGGAACTGGAAAGAAATAATCCACAGATATGGAAAAAACCCTTTTTTGCTATTATACAACATAAAATAGTTTTTTTTAATCCCTAAAAGAAGCCAATTGTACAATTATATATATTTTTTTTTTGTATTCTCTGCAATTACCTTGCTGTATTCCTGCGAATAGTTATTACACTTTATATTACAATTTTTAACGCACTCGTCTATGAGTGAGAATGGGTTATTCGTATAAATTTTCAAAGTACTCTGAAATTAATAATTTTATCATTATTTATATTTAGATAATTGAATTTATGCAGTTATTTTGATCTACCGAGTTAATATGTTATTTGAATTTAACGCCATTGACATTATACATCAAGGAAGAAGAAGAAGTATCCAGCAGCACCATCTTTGCCTACATTACCGCTCAAGCTAACAAAACGTAGATGGGAAACACAACTTGAAAACTGACTGGACTCCGATTATGAAGAACGAAAATATTACATGTATAATTATGGCAAATGGTGATTCGGAAGAATAATAATTATGGCAAGTGATACTTGGGAAAAATGAAAATTATGAAAAACGATGATTCGGAAAAATAAAAATTATGACAGATCGTAATTCGGAAGAATAATAATTATGACAAATAGTAATTTGAAAAAATGAAAATTAGGTCAAATATTGAGTCGAAAGAATAATAAATAATTATGGCCAATGGTAATTCGAAAAAATAACAATTATGGGAATCAGTAATTTAGAAGAATGACAATTAGGGCAAATAGTGATTCGGAAATATAAAAATTATGGCAGATTGTTATTCGAAAAAATAAAAATTAGTGCAAATGATAATTAGGAACAATAAAATTTATGTACTTTGACAATTCGGAAGAATAAAAATTATAGTCAATTCTTTTTAGGAGAAACGAATTTAGGTAAAGTATTCGTTAAGAAAAATAGAATTTGGTCAATATTCATGTGCCCCAAAGAACAATTCGGCAGAGTCCAACCGACAGTCGGTCAAAGTTGGGCCATAGTTGAGCGGACGGTTAGGCATCGTATGACAACGGGCACTGGTTGATATTTTGAAGAAATTTGGTTTAACTATGGCCTAGAGGCGGGCCGACCGTACCCTTTCAGTTAATTCAAGCAATTTGCCACGGTTGTCCCGACAGTCAGTTTAAGTCTGGGCCATGGTTGGGCCGATGGTCGGGCATATCTGGCTATCGACGTCGGCTGCCAACGTTAGCAGAACTAAAGTAGCTTAAAACTACCGTAGTTGGCCCAACTATGGTTACCAAACCATAGTTGGCCACTAGACTAGGGCCAACCGTGGCCCGACTGTGCAACTCTGACAGCCGACCGACATTCGCACATGCGGTGTAAAAAGAAACTTTATTACATCTGTTAAAACTGCACTTCTAAGGGGTTTTAACTATTCTAAGCATATTAAACTTTTTTTAAAATTTTGAAATAGATTTGTTTTGAAATTTTTTGCAGGAGTTGCAACATTGTAAGTTAAGTGCAAAATACGATTAAGTCAAATCCAATTTTAAGTCCTACTGGATAAGTCAAAAATAGAATAAAAATGATTAAAAAAAAGAAAAATCAGGGTATTTTAAAATCTCTCAAAATTTCCTTTTTTTGTTTAGACGAATATGAACCACTCCTTATCGAAAAATGTATTTTCTGAATAGTACTAAAGGCTGGGGATTAATGTCTCCGCATAACATCTTTCTTTGATGAGAAATTTACATTTCTCAAAGAGTCATCCCATGCAAAGAAAAATTATATATTTCTTACAAAAAAGGACTCAGACATATACTGCAAATTGCCTAACTTTGACTTTTCGGCTCTTCAGAGATAAAGGTACTTCAACGGGAAAAGAGGAAGAACAGGGACAAATAGAGTCAACCAATCCAACCTTTCTCTAATTTCCTTATTGCCTCTCCGTCATTCTCATAGTACAATGGCTACCGACATGTTTCGAGGCCAATCTAAGCCTCCTTGGCAGGGTAAATATAAGGGTATTACAGATAGATATTTTTATGTGTAGAAAAAATGCACTATTCTCTATCTTCATTACAGAGGTTTCTTTTTACAGAAATTTTATAAAATTATCAAAAGCCTAATCAGGAGGTTTAGATTGGCTACGAAACATGTCGGTACTCATTGTAGTATGAGAATGACAGAGAAGTAATAAGGAAATGAGTGAGAGGTTAGATTGGTTGACTCTATTTGTTCCTTTTCTCCCTCTTTTCTCGTTGATGTAGCTTTGTCTCTTAACAGCCAGAAAGTTAGAGTTAGGTAATTTGCAGTTTATGTATGGGTCCTTTTTCGCATGGATTATATAATTTTCTCTTTGCATGGAATGACTCTTTGAAAAATGTAAATTCCTAATCAAAGAAACATTTTTATAAGTTGATTTTCATCATTTTTTAATACCTCCATAAATTTTTAGGGTAATATAATATAACGGTTTACTTTTGGCTAGGAATAATTTAAATACCCGATAAAAAAATTGTTAGCCTCAAATCGGCAATCATATTCAGTTTAATTCAGGTTTATATTTTCATCTAGCATTTCAATTTTCTCTGAGAATATTTTTATTAGTGAATTAAAAATATGTAGATTCGAGTGCAATTTGTTGGAAATTCATCCCACAAATATTTTCTCTTTAAGCCAATTTGATATTTCCTTACCACGATATCCTGAGGACAATTACTGACCTTGCTCTCAGTCGCGGTAGGAAATGAAATTAGCATTAATAAAAGTATTATGATTTTATGCTCACTCGAATTTTATGTATTTCAATTTACTTTTTTGAATATTGATTTTTCTGGGTTCCATAAATCTTTTAGAGTGTGTAACTGAATTTAATTAAGATTGTGGGCAACAGGTGAGAATGATTGCGGATAACACTTTATATTTTTGTGCGTAAACTCATGTCTAAAAAAACATTGAAACGATTCTGAGATGACTCGATCTTTCAAATGTGTTCCTCTCAGGGTCGAAAGTCTAGGAATAATTTAAGTGAACAATTAAACTTCAAATTCACGATCTAAGTTCTGGGTTTCTCTAATTCTTGCGCTATCTCCTTGACTGATCAACACTGACAAGGTATCAGTTGCCAAATATTTTCTATAATGAATTCTATGGTCTAAGAAAAGATTGTCAGACGAAGTGCTATGTCTGCACTCCACTTAATGCAACTAATCTCGCTACCGAGGCTGAAGGATTAATTGCTCCATTCCGACAGAATTCCTATCCTACACATCAAACTAATTCCACAAGTCTTCGGAACCCTTTTGTCCCGGCAGTGGATTTATTCTTTGATTACTTTTACTTCAGCAGTGCCTTACTTTTAATTCTCATAAACCACATATGCTCAAGGTTAGCTGCAGCCTCGTAATCAATTATCGAGTCTCGCATATTTTCAAACGTCGTGATGATTATGGATTACTTTAGTCCCAGTTGGCTTGTATTGTTTTATGGAATTAAGCACTCTGAATTGCTTAGAAATGAAAATTCTGGTTATCTGTCCAAATGAACTCTCATCTAGTGGGTTGAAAATTCGGAGTGGATTCAAACTTCGTTTCTATAACTCAGCTTGCTTTCACGCATTCGGAATTTTCCGAGAGATCGGTTTTTTTAACTGTTCATCAAAATGAGCTCCCACTAAGTGGGTTGAAAATTCGGAATAAACTTAAAAACCATTTTGCTATTCTGTTTGCGATCGAAAGTACCAAAGAGTATAATTTTTATGCAATGAATATTAATTGACTTGCAAATCATGGTTTCCGATTTTTAAATAATGCTCTCAATAGAAATCACGCTTGTCACCTCGCAGGAGAATCGAAACGTAAGAGAGCGAGACCTGGCAGCAGGTCGCTTTTATAATATTTTGGGCCTTTGGCCTCTCTACTACCGGTCCGGATACTTCCGGCATGGAGTGCTTCCTGATTCGCACGGCCTTCGACTTGCTGTACCAATCGAGTGGGTTTTTCTCCTACCCTTCCCACGTATTTTGTTCTTATTTCCGGCTAGAATATTCTTGAACCCTTTCGAATCACAGTACTCTATCCTCTACTCCTTTTTTTTTCTTATATTTAAGTTTTATAAACTATTTTTCAAATTCTTTTTTCGTTTATTTTTATAATTATTAATAGACAATCATTAAGGGACATTCGGACTGTATCACTGAGGTACTATTAGATAAAAATTTCTAAGAAAATTAATTAGGTGCATAATTGATTTAAGTTTCAAAATATTCGTCTATAGAAATTTATGATAATAATATAATTATTATTATCATAATATTTTAATTATTATAATTTTAATATCAAAATAAATAAATACAATAATGTGGGTTGAGTGACTGCAGACTGCTGTCATAGTGCCTACACAATATAGTGGCTCGCGTGATGGTGTAGTGCAGGCCTGCACAGCAAGGAGAAATTCCCGGAATTTTCCTCGAAACTTCTCAAAAGCCAGATGGGTCATTTCCTCCTCCACTACTCTCTCCTCAGGTTTAGAGAGCACGGGTGGTGGTAATGTCGTGTGGTCTCTCATCAGCATCTCCTCACTGTCATGACGAACATGTTTAGGTCCAGTGCCGTTAAGATGAATCTAAGCAGGCGCTTTGGGCAATTTTGTGTACAAAAATATATGTTATAAAAATATAAAATACGCATTTTAAGCGTAACGAAAATGTGTTAGGAATTGCATTTTTAATGTAACTCATATTAAAATGATTTGAAACATTTTTCCTGGTTAGAAACATTTGTTTGGATATATTATATTTATTGCTAGATTTACCAATTTAGAAAGGAAATATCATTAATGTTTGCAATACTTAACATTTCTTAAAACTCTGGAACTCATTTTAAAGATAATTTAATATAGAATTGGAGTAATTTATGTGAAAATTTTTTCTGCCAAGAAACTTCTCTTCTTACTGGTCACAACAAACATTTAATTTTCTACAGCTATTTTAGTGAAAAGAAAAATCTTCAAAAAGAATTTCCAGATAAACGTCAAAAATCACAATTTTCAAAGTATCAAAGCCACAAAAAAATTTAATTGCATTTCTAAATGTTGGGATCACATCCGACAAGTCTGTCGAGGCACTACTATAATCCACAAGTTTTGAAATTAAACGTAGGGGTGGTTTCATAAGGAATTTCCAGATAAATGTCAACAATGGCAATCTTCAAATTATCAAAGTCCCTAACAAATTTTTAATTACGTTTCTAAATGCTAGGATCACATCCGACAACCCTCCTAAGACGAGACTATTATCTCTAAGTTTTAGAATTAAACCTAAGAGTGATTTCAAAAAGAATTTCCAGAAAAATGTCAAAAATGACAATTTTCAAAATATCAAAGTCCCCAAAAAGTTTTTATCTGCATTTCTGACTATTGAGATAACATCTGACAACCCATCTAAGGCACCACTAATATCCAAAATTTTTAAAATTAGGCCTAGGGGTGGTTTCAAAAAGAATGTCCAGAAAAATGTCAAATATGACAATTTTCAAAATATCAAAGTCCCCAAAAAATTTTTATCTGCATTTCTGACTATTGGGATCACATCTGACAACCTTCCAGAGGCGCCACTAATATCCCGAAGTATTGAAATTTAACCTAGGGGTGGTTTCAAAAAGAATTTCCAGAAAAATGTCAAAAATGACAATTTTCAAAATATCAAAGTCTGAAAAAAATTTTATCTGCATTTCTGACTATTCGGATCATATCCGACAATCTTCCGGAGGCACCACTAATATCCACAAGTTTTGAAATTAGGTCTAGGGGTGGTTTCAAGAAGAATTTCCAGATAAATGTCAAAAATGACAATTTTCAAAGTATTAAAGCCACAAAAAATTTTTAATTGCATTTCTAAATGTCGGGATTACATCCGACAAGTCTGTCGAGGCACTACTATTATCCACAAGTTTTGGAATTAAACGTAGGAGTGGTTTCAAGAAGAATTTCCAGATAAATGTAAAAAATGACAATTTTCAAAGTATCCAAGTTCAGAAAATTTTTTTTCTGCATTTCTCACTATTGGGATCACATCCGACAACCCTCCTAAAGCACCTCTATTATTCACAAGTTCTCAAACTGGACGTAGAGGTGGTTTCAAAAAGAATTTCTAGATAAATGTGAAGAATGATAATTTTCAAAGTACCAAAGTCTAAAAAAAACTTTTATCAGTATTTTTGACTATTTCGATCATATCCGAGAACTATCCTGAGACACCCCTTTTATCCATAAGTTTTGAAATTTAAGCTAGGGGTGGTTTCAAAAAGAACTTCCAGATAAATGTCAAAAATGACAATTTTCAAAGTTTTAAAGTCCCCGAAAAATTTTTATCTGAACTTCTGACTATTGGGTGATATTCTACAACCCTGCTGAGGCACCGCTATTGTCCACAATACCACACCTAGGTTCATTTGGAAAACTTGAGGATAATAGGGGTGCCACAGCAGAGTCGTCTGATGTAATGCTAATAGTAAAAAATGGAGGTAAAAATTTTTTGGGCACTTTGATACTTTCAAAACTGTCGTTTTTGACATTTATCTGAAAATTCTTTTTGATACCACCCTTGGGCTTAATTTTAAAGTTTGTGGATAATAGCATTGCCTCAGGAGGTTGTCGGATATGATCCCAAAGGTTAGAGATGCAATTAAAATTTTTTTGGCGACTATGATACTTCGAAAGTTTTCATGTTTGACATTTTTCTGGAAATTCTTTTTGAAACCACCCCTAGGTTTGATTTCAAAACTTGGGGATAATAGTGGTACTCTAGGAGGGTTGTTGGATGTGATCCCAACATTCAGAAATGCAATTGAAAATTTTTTGGTCACTTTGATATATTGAAAATTGTCATTTTTGACATATGTCTGAAAATTCTTTTTGAAAGAACCTCTAGGTCTATTTTGAAAACTGCTCAATAATAGGGGTGCTTCAGGAGGGTTGCCGAATGTGATCCCAATAGTCAGAATTGCAGATAAAAATTTTTTGGGGAGTGTGATATTTTGAAAATTGTCATTTTTGACATTTTTTTGGAAATTCTTTTTGAAACCACCCCTAGGTCGATTTTGAAAACTTGAGGATAACAGGTTTTGGTAGACTGGACTTATATTCAGAGTATGTTTTTTCCCCATCATAGTGCATATTACATAACAAACTATGACATCCAGCAAACGTTTATCAATTTATTTTCACACTGTGAACATAGATTCTAATAAAAGACATTTTGGTTCATAAAACGTTCTTTTGACGGATGCTTGAACACTCCAGCAAAAGAAACGGCTTCTGCTGGACTTTGTCTCATAATGGTTGGGATAATATAATTACCAATATAATTATATAATT
>JBAGKK010503234.1:0-14608 GCA_037177015.1 Euceroptres primus | reverse complement strand
GACTGCTCGCTCGAAAGCTTTGAATCGAGAACCGTCTACCCCCGAGCCCGGTTCTCGATTCAGAGACGAGTGTATATTTTACTGTTTCTGCGAAGTTGCAATATTTGTTTTCGTTTAATTGTCATTTCAAATTAATGAGGCGTATGAAAGGATATTTTTAAACAATATTATGTAAAAATACTGATTATTATTTACTGAAATTTGGGAACTGATGATTATAAATCGTTTTCAACTCCTTAAGCATAAAGCTCGAATTTCAAACAGTTTTTCTTACCTCAAAAAAAAGTTGTTACGTATAGTTTATAAAGCGATTTGAAACCGTGAATTTCGCTTTTTCAGATCGTTTTTTGTTTGCAAAAATGAAAAAAAAATTTTTTTGATAAAAACAAAGTATGATAGTGCGCTTCTTTTACTTAGACTGAAGAAATTTCAGGTTCAACAAGTTCAACTTTTTAAAAAGAAACACGTTAACAAAATTCGTTTGAAAAATATCTTTTTTTGTTAATTTTCAAATAATATAACTAGAACAAAACTTTTTCTTTTTGCTTTATATTTTTATACTTTTATATTGTCTATTTCTAAAAATCGTACCTGTAAAAAATTTGCCATAATACCTTTTTTTGCTAATGTCCTCCCTAATTTTAAATTAGTGAAAAGTGAGCCACTAGTTTACTTTAGTGAAAATTTCTACTAATTATTAGTCGTATTTAATTATTACTTTTAGTAGTTCTGAACTTTTCACTAGAGTTTTAGTCAAAGATTACTAATAATTAGTTGAAATTTTCACTAAAGTAAATTAGTGTCTGACTTTTCACCAATTCAGATCTAGAGAGTCAAATAATTCGATTAATTTAAGGCATAAAATTAAAAGTATACTCATACACTCGTCGCCTGTAGAAGGGCCGGCCTCGGGGGTAGACGGCACTATACTGGGTACTATTAGAATCCAGTTTGAACCGGATTTAAAGCGACGAGCGTGCACTCTTGTGTCAACACTCAGGACCGCATATAGAGAGTCGCGATGTAAACAACTTCTAGCGACCCTGACTGTTCGAACGATGGCCTTCAGTGAGGGATGCTCAGGGGGGGGGGAGACAGAATCAGTCAAGCGTGAAGCCGGACCTTCTATAATCGGCCCTTCTACGGACGACGAGTGTAGTTAAAACGTTGAAAATTCTTCTCAAATTGAGTTCCAACAAAAATGAGACTTAGAAACATATGAAATCACAAATCAAAATCATTTTAAAACAAATCAATCCAATTACATATATTAAATTGGATAAGCCATAAAAATAAATGTTATAAATAATAATAATCTTATGAAGTAAAGTATAATTCGTTTTTTGGTTAAAGCAATTGCAAACAAACCATCACACTTCTTATCATTGAGGCAGAAATTACATGAAATAAAAAAAAACCATGAAAAATAATCAAATTGTGGATAGAAATAAATATAAAAAATAAAACAAAGTACATAAAAGTTAGAAATATTCCGCAATACGAAATTGACTGAATAATCAGTCAAACTCACTGATTAATTAGCTAGAAATGCCTCAATGAATGAAATCAGTGAAAATCTTGACTGTTTCAGTTTTAAAGAGCATATTCACAACAGTACATGACTTTCATAACTGACGTCACTAGAACCTCGCTCACGGATGTCATGGTGATATCAGTACCAAGACGTGGTACAAAATAAACACGCTGACAACAAAAGTGACGTATGACCTGGTTCAATAATAAAATAAAATCAAGAGTCGCAAAATAAGGCACTGACCCAATTCTACTCTACATGATTAGCATTAAATTTCAATGAGTCTGAAGGTTGCGCGGACATTGAGACTCGTGGGGCTGAAAGTAGCGGTCAAACGTTTATATTATCAAGAGGAGCCGATTTGTTTTGATCCCTAGTTATGTTAAAATTTCCGGCTGGCATGCGAGCTGAAAAGGGTCGGATCTTTGTCACACCTCTGGCATATAATTTCTTTCTATGACTGGTGCCGTTGCTGGTACCACCCTATACCACCTATCATTGACACTTCTGGATTGGCCATTGACGTGGTTTGCTTTATCTCGCACGTACGTCCGTTTACCATCTCGATTAGTCCCCTTTTGTGATATATGACATATGCAGCCCGAAATTGGATAATGGGAGATCCATTGGTCCAGGCTATCGCAGAACTTCTAAGTGGGTAAGCGTTTCAAACCCGTGATTTGTCTCTCGTTGAGCGGATGTCACGTGGCAAAGTATTATTTTTCTCGGTCCTCGTAGGGCATTCGAGGTACGAATCCAGGAAGAAGAACTTACAGCCTCCAGTTCGCGGAAGACTACGTTCAACCGCGGCCGTTTTTTTGAAGAGAGTGCAGAATTCGATTTTTCATCAAATTAGGTGAGCCATTGTTTGATTAAAAACCAGGTGATTAAAGTCAAGGACATTCGGTACCTCCAATCGAGGATTATTCTTTTCAAAGCAACCTGATTCTTCAAAAATTTCTTATTCATTGCTCGATGATCATTATCCAATTTTATATAAATTTTTGGTACCACATAGTGGGGAATAATTATGAAAAAATGCTCAAAATACAATTCCGGCTAAAATTGTGAAACGATTTGCAATTTTTTTTTTTTAATTGAAGCTACATAAATTCATAAGACATCTGTGAGAGCCGATTTCTTAAAAAAGTTGTTAATTTTCTTTTATTTAAATGTAAACTTTCAAAAAATTATAATTTTGAACACTGGGAAAAATGTTTGTTTGAATAAAAAAAAACGTATATTTGATATACGGACAAACAAAGATTTTGGTTGATTAAAACAAACATGGTTGTCTGATTCATTAAAACGTTTGTTTAATTCAAACAACATTTGTTTGATTCAATGATCAACTTCATACAATCAAATAAATTTTATATGAATCAAACAAATTTTATGTTTAATATGCAGTCAAACAAAAGTTTATTTGATTCAATCAAACATTTTTCTTAGTGAAGATACCGATGCACTAACAATGCATAAATTATTCAAATTGAGTAACATTATTGTGCAATCGATAAATAAACATTCCGTAAACACTGTTTGATAGTTCGCAATAAATAAATAATTTGTTATTAACAATTTTATTGTTATAAACAGCAATTTGAGATTTTGTATTGAATTTAAATATTTATGAAGTGATTTTTATCTGTAATCCAGAATAAAGTAATGTGAAAGAATTATAAAATAAATGGTAGTATATTTCTCATTATTATAAACAAATAATATAAACAAATGTAGAGTTTGAGCAATTTTTGAAAGTTTGAGGTACTTTTTTTGGAAATTTGTTTCAATTGATTTTCCAATGATACTTCACTAGAGTACATTGTCATTTCATTACAAATGTGATTGTTATAAGCAAATGCTATAAACAAATTAGCTATTTAAGCAATTTTTTAAACTTTTATATACTTTTTTTTGAAAATTTGTTTCAATTGGTTTGCTAGTGATACGTCAGAACGGTTCATTTTCATTTCATGACAAATGGCATTGTTATAAACAAATGGCATAAAAAAATTCACTGTTTGAGTAATTTTTTACAGGTTTACAGTTAAAGGTACCTACTTTTGTTTGAAATTTTTTCAATTCAAACAAGTTTACAATGAAAGTACCACAATTTTTAAACAATTGCTCAAACAACGAATTTTTTTATGCAATTTATTTATAACAATAACGTTTGTCATGAAATGACAATATACTGTTCTGCAATATCTCTGGAAAACCAATTCAAACAAATTTACAAAAAAAGTACGACAAACTTTAAACAATTTCTCAAACAGCGAATTTGTTTATGCTATTTGCTTATAAAAATCACATTTGTAATGTCAAAAGGAATAAATTTGGTTGTTATAATATTTCCTTAATCCCAAAATGGAAAAACTTTTTCTAATATTAACTTAAAAATAATTTTAATTTTGTATATATCATAAATATAGTTGGTCATACAAGGTTTTACAATAGGTCAATCGATTCGTCTCGTCAAAAGGAATAAATTTGGTCCGTATAATATTACTATATTTCCAAAATTAAAAAAAAGTTTCACTTATAAACGCAAAGATTCAAAATTGAATAAATTTTAGATGAGGAAATTTTTTGTTTGAAGATGATTAAAAGCATTGTATTGATTTTTATCAACTAAATACCACCCCATATTTAAAAAATGATGTATTGAAAGTCTTTGATCACTTAAAAAACAGTGATAAAAATTATTGAAAATTTCGAATTTTTCAAATGTACTTTTATTATATCAAGATATTTAATGAATCAACATCAATATTTTTTGACAGAAAAGGTGTATTTCTATGCAACCTCCAAATCTCGAATAAAATTTCTTGACTATAATAAAAATTGAAAAAAAACCATCTAAAACGATTTTTGAAAAAATATAAAATTAAAAAAAAATATTTCTTCTTATCTGATCCGACTCAAAACTGGACAAATTTTGGATATCATATGGGGCTATAATTCCCCCAAATTTCGTGAACCTGTACAAAATCTGAAACTGCTGTTTATAATAATACAATTGTCAATAACAAATTATTTATTTATTATAAACTATCAACTAGTACTTACCGAATGTTTATTTATCGATGTCACATTAATGTTACTCATTTTGAACAAATTATGCATTGTTAATGCAACGGTATCTTAAAAATTATAATTTTTTCAAGATTACATTTCAATATAAAAAATAACAAATTTTTTCAAAAATCGGCTCTCACAGATTTCTTAGAAATTTATTTAGCTTCAATTTTAAAAAAATAATTGAAAAATCGATTCTCGATTTTAGCCGGGATCATATTTTGAACATTTTTTCATCACTATTCCACACTGTGTACTGTGTACCACTGAAAAAAATGAGATTTGCTTTCGAATCTAAAATCGGTGTACACTTTATAGCATTGGGTTCAATTTCCACCTAAATTTAGATCAAAAAATTCAAACAACTGAAGTTAGATAAATAACTGACGGAATTTTTCTAAATTTAGAATTTGTCCAATTTATTTAAGTTAAATAAATAACTGATGGAATTTATCTAATAAGGGAAGGACACACCTTATGGATCACCGATTTTGATGGGACTCAAAAAGTTGAAAGTACATCCAAATCTATTAAATACGTCTTTTTTTAGCTGAAAATGGGCAATTATTTACGAGATTTTAACAATAAACAAATTCTATCAATATGTGCCCAATTATAATTGTTTATAAAAATCACAGTTAATGTTCAATGTTATTCGTTTAGACAATTAGAAGCTATTCAGCATGTGTCTAAAAAAAATTTTAATTGAAAGGATAATATTTTTTCAGTAAAAAAGAACGTATCTAATGGATTTAGATGAACTTTTAACTATTTAAGTCCCATCAAAATCGGTGATATATAAGGTGTGCCTTCCTTTTGTGAATTCTCATTGTTAGTCAAATTCAGAATATTAAAGCCTTGCAAACCAATTTTTTTAACACTCAAAAACTATTGAAAGTATTCATTCTTTTTTTTGATAAAAGTGTTGCTGATCAAATGATCCATTTTTTTATCATTTTGATCAGAATCTAAGAGGATCTTTTTTCTCAGAAAATTTCCATCTAAATTAGATAAATAACATAATGAAATTGAGCTTTCTTTTTTGCAGTCGATTTATTTTAGAATTTGGAAAATTATTTAATCTAGCAAAGTTGGTATCCAAGAAAATTAATTAAAAACTTACATTTTATTATTTCAGGCACAAAAAGTGATCACGATGGGGCGGACAGCCTTTATTCTGTCTGTCTTTCTCTTGATTGCTACAAGCGATGCTTTCAATCAAGTAAGCGACAAAAAATCCAGATTGCAATTAAAAATCCAAATTATTTATAATTTTTAATTTTTAAATTGAAACAGGAAAGGTACCGGCAAAAAAGAAGCGTTGACATTTACGATATTGAGGAGCCAGTGGAAAATCGACTTTCACGAGACACAAAGCCCACCAATTATTACTTAGAAATTCAGCCCTTCATAAATGAAACGAAATTTAAGGGTCGAGTGCGAATTAACGTCACGTGGGTCCGAATGACAGACAAGATTGTGCTAAATGTTGATCGTGACCTTGAAATCTTACACACGAATGTCAAGTTCACGAAAGCTGTTTTTTCAAGAGACGAGCTTTCTACAGTCTCTGTTGTCCAGATGGGCAAAGGACCCAAAAAATCTTGGTATACAATCAACTTAAATGAAACTTTAAGTAAAGAAACAAACTGTGAAATTGACATCACTTATTATGGAAACATGTCAACGCTTGACACTGCTGGTCTTTTCAGAAATGATTACATTGAGAGCAATGGGAAAAAACAGTGAGCTTTAAATTTTTTAAATACTTTTATTTAGGAAATTTTATTTAAGTATTTATTCACTTAAAAATAATATTTTCAGCACTTTCTTAGCAACGTATCTGAAGAGGGATAACGCCCGAAAAGTATATCCTTCTTTTGATGGATTTACATTTAAAGCAAACTATCAACTCAGCTTAATTCATCCAAAGAACATGACAGCGTTGTCGAACATGCCTGCAGAAAGAACTACTGACGTGTGAGTTTATAATTTAACAAAAAATTAACTTTACCAAATTTTCTTTTCAATCACTTCCGCTCTTTTGAGTCACTTATTATGATTTCCTTCGTATCATTTTCAAAGTTACAACTTCAAAAAATTTTTTCAAGCCGATTTTAAGTTCTTTTATATAATTTTTAAGGTCGCGTCTTTTTATTATTAATTTAATTATTGTATTTAATTCAATTTAATTATTGCAAACGTTATTATAATATCAGCGGAACCTTCATATATAGTGTATACAAGACATGTGTGAATTTTATATTTACATAGATAAAATTATATCAATGTCACAATTTAAATTAAAAAATGATAATTTTTAATGTTTCTGTTTTAAGACCTGGAGAACCGGACCTAACATGTACGCATTTTGCTCAATCACCCGAAATGCAAACGAGTCAACTTGCCTTCATCATATCTGATTTTGAAAGTTTATCACCCACCACTATCGTGGATCAAATAACTGGAGATAAATTTGAAATCAGAGTGTGGGGTCGAAAAGGATACGTGGAATCGTTAAAACAGGTGCCCGATAAAATCGTGAGAATTTTAAACTATTTGCAAGAATATTTCAACAGTACAATAGGCCTGCCGAAACTCGACGTGATTGCAATGCCCAAGTATGATGCAGAAAAAGCTGCAGATAATTGGGGATTGATGTTTTTCAAGTAAGTGATAAAGTCAATTACTTTTTATCTTTTTCCATCATGAAAACTATAATAATCAAGTTTAAATATTATAACTCTAAGTAGTCCTAGAAATACCTTTAAAACACCTCTAAACAAAAAAAAAGAGTGCTTTGTTTGTAAATAGACTAATGCAATGCGATTTTTATCTAAATATCTTAAAATGACATTAGAAAGTACATTAAAATGAAAAACGTTAAAAAGAGTTGTAAATTGACTCTTAGAAGTCAAAGTCGCCCCAGGTAAGAAGTGGAAAAATAATTCTCAGTTCTTTTTACATTTTTCGAGGATAATTATTTACTGAATAAGAAATATAATAATAAAAAATATTAAGTAAAAAATAGATGTGGAATATCGTCCTTATTAACCACAAAACTGCCCCATTTGATATATTTTTTCTTTTTTTAAATAAATAAATATCATTTACATTATACACTAAAATGTTTCAAAAAACACACAAGAATGTAAAAAAATTAAACAGTGGTCAAATAACTCCCTCAAGAGGGCAAAACCATGCCCTTTAGGATCAGGGGGTAGTAAATTATTTCAAGAATGAAATCATTAGGATAAAGTTTACGTAACAAATATTCAATCAAAAACACCCTTATTAGTGAAAACCACCCCTTTTGAGACAAAAAATTCTTGCTTGCATTTAACAAATAGTCCAGGCAGCACGTCGTAAAAACGCATGATTTTCCCGAATAATTCCCAGACGGAATTTTCTTTTTGTTAAAATAGCTTCTTGAAGGGGTCCTGAATGACCTCTAAAAAATTTCTAGAACAGATCGATTGCCAAAGGAACTTTTTTTTTTTAAAAGAATTTTCAAAATTCACGTTTGCGTGGATGGACCATTTTCATTGCGTTGTACAAAAAAAATTCAAATTAGAAAAGAAAATGCACACAATTCTAAGAAAGCAAAAAAAAGAACCTTCTATCTCTAATAGGTTTCGAGATACGGTAATTGCAAAAAAAAAACCATTTTTTCGAATATCGTCGAAAAATCACTACTTTTTATAACTTTTTGTGTACCATCTGACTGAATGATTTTATCGAAATCATTCGATAAAAAACAGACGAGTGGAAATTCAAGAGTTTACCTTTAATTTTCCGCAAAGGACAAATTCCTAGCTCTAATAGGTCGGCAGTTATGACTTTTCGAAGTGGACTACTTTTGACCTATTTTTCAAGGCAATTTTCCTCTGCAGAATTTTCTCGAAACAAGGCGTTACGTGAGCAAAGTAAGATAGTGATGGCAGAGAATGAAATGAAGTAAACAAAATTCTACGTCAATAAAAAAAAGAGGACCTTCTAGTCCTATTACTTTGTGATTTGTGATCTTTCAAAAAGTCCCGTTTTTTTTAATTTTTTTACTAAAATCAGAAAAAATGTGTTTTTTGAAAATACCTCCTTTCCTGTTGAACCTCTGTTGAAAGGTCGAAGAAAGAAAATAAAGTAAACTCAATTCTACGTGAAATGGGATAAAATAAAGTGTCCTAACCCTAGTAGGTCACAAGTTATGATCTTGGAAAGTGGACTATTTTTGCATATAATCACCTGAGTGTACCATACGGGGCAAGTACGGACATATTTGAACATTTTTATGCAAATTAAGTGATTAGCACTAATTGAAAGTAAATAATACATACTTTTTTATTGATAAACAATTAATTGTTTATAACAAAATAATTTAAACACCTGTTTTTAGTACTTTTTTAACCTTTTTCAGTATTTTTGCGGCAAAAAAGTAATAATTTATTATAAATATGTAATATGCCTTTTGTTATTAATAAAAAATTAATTTTTCATAACAAAATTATTTAAGCACGCGTTTTCAGTACTTTTTGACCGTTTTTGAGTACTTATGAGGCCAAAAAGTTATTATAATATATTATTAATCTACAATATGCCTTTTCTTATTAATAAACAAGTAATTGTTTATAACAATATCATAAAAAACATGTTTTTTGTACTTTTTATCCTTTTTTCAGTTCTTTTGTGACAAAAAAGTTATTTTAATTTTTAATGAATATCGAATATGCCTTATGTTAATAATAAAATAGTCATTATTTATAACAAAATATTTTTCTCAACAGCTTCTTTCCATTTTACTCAATGTGTATTGAATGTGTATTTTATTGAATGTGAATGTATTGAATAATATTTTTTTGTAATTACCACTTCAGTAATTACTTAATTAATTAATTAGTTAGTTAATTAATTAGTGAAGTACTTCAGTAATTAATTAATTAATTTTTGAAATTAGCGTTTCTCGAAATCTATTAGAGATAAAAGGTACTTTTCTTTTTTTCTTAGAATTGTGTACACTTTCTTTTTTAATTTGAACTTTTTTTTATACAACGCAATGGTAATGGTCCGTTCACGCAAACGTGAATTTTGAAAATTCTTTTTAAAAAAACCCCTTTGGCAATCGATCTGTTCTAAAAAAATTTAGAGGTCATTCAAAATCCTGTCAGAAAGCTATTTAAAAAAATCGCGTCTGGGAATTATTCGGGGAAAAAACTACCATCTGCCTGAACTAAAACGCGATATTCATTTATTAAACACGACATCAAGTTTCTAAAAAATAAAATAATGTAAAGAGAATAATATAAAAATAATGTACGTTTCTAAAAAGTAAAATAGTATAAATAGAATAATATAAAAAACAATGTACTTTTTTATTTTCACCTTCCAGAGGGTTAAATCATTTGAAAAGCATTGGGTTACATTTTGTGATTAGTGTGTATTATTTATTGAATGAAAAAGCCCTAAAAATTACAAAAGAAAGCTTACACAACAAAAATTCGTCAAAAACGCCCTTATTCATGAAAAATTAACTCTTTTGAGACTAATAAATAAAAATAGAGAAACATATATTATGCAGATTTTTTTATTCATTTATTTATTTATTCAGACAGTTCTTATTATTTTTTTGTATTCTTCAAGGGGTGGGTTAACCCTCTCGATGGTGTTAATAGAAAAATATATAATTTTTCATATAATTTTTTTATGAATTATTTCATTTTTTCAGAATTAATATCTAATGAATTCATAATTTCAGATCATTTTTTTTTTAACATTTTCTAAAAAAGAGTAAAAGAATCTAACCCAATAGAGATAGAAAATGAAAAATTATGGGAACAAGGAACATATTTTCGAAAACACTGTTATTAAGAGATATTAGCATTCAAATTTCTAAAATCTTTCAAGAACATACAAATTTTGGGTAGAAATATAATATGGACAAATTACTTTTTTAGATATTTTTTGTCTGTGTCTGCATACTTTGAATGTTTGTGTTAATTAAATTGTCATTGCAATTAATAAGGCGTATTTTATAAATAATATTATTCAAAAATAGTAATCATTATACTGTTATTTGAAATCATAGTTGAAATATTGAATTTTAATTATTAGAAAATCTTCGTAGTTCACGAGCATAAAATTAACAATTTTAACTCGTATTTTCCATATTTTGAATAATTATTTTCGAATTTTATTCTAAAGTAGCAAAGGGTATGACAGAACAAAAAAACTAACTCCATCTGTTTTTTCATAACTATTTTTTAATAAATATCTGAGGGTTACTCAACCCCAACTCAGTAAATAATTGTCCTAAGCAAACATAAATAAGTGCTTTAAAAACTAATTTTTTGTTTATAATTAACGACTCTTTCTAATATTTTTCATTTTAATATGTGTTTCTAATAGTGACGTATTCAAGCGAGATCTCATCTTTCAAAATCTTGTCTCGATGTTGACTTGTCATTATCAAGAATTTCGAAAAAATTATTGAATGGCATTAATCTATATGTATGTTACCATGGTTACCTAAAAATTTTCACCCTACTTCATGTTGTCAAAAGCAAAACTTCTCGAAAAAAAACATAAAAAACATTTGACTGTTGGTTAAATCTTGGTTAAAAATATTTTCGAAATTTCGAACGATATGAAACAAGATCAAGATTTTCTTGTTTAATTATTACTATTATTTAATTTATTTTAATTATTTGACTATAAAGTTTAACTATAAAGATTATTTAAGCTATAAAGTTCATTCGTTTAGGGGCACTTTAAAAGCCCTGGGACAACCCTTATCGTTAAAATTTTTTTATTTTTACATTTGTTTTGTTTTTTATTTGTATTTTACAGGGAAAGCGAAATTAGCAGTCCTTTAATATGGAACACGGCTTACGAAATAATACATCAATGGATCGGACAATACAGTACTCCCATTCGTTCCACCGATGCATTAATGGGTAAAGCCTTCAGTTCTTTCTTGGCATCCATGACAACGATGGATGTAAGTAAAATGCATACAGACAATTCAGGCTCTCATCTAAAGGTTGAAATCATAAAAATTTATCGTTTGTCAAGTTTTGCCTCGCTCGATTTTAATCAACTAAGAAAACCCGTTTTAGTGATGTAACCACTTGTCCAGATCAACTTGCTACTATTAAAAAAGCAATAAATTTTCAAATATAATTTTTGCAAAAATGTCTACAATCCAAAATATACTGCGAAATTGTATCAGTCAATTTATTATTTACAGCTTAATCCGGATGAACTCGAGGGAAAATGGCCAATGACCGTTTTATACTCTCTGTATTATGGCTACGGCAAGAGTGTTCGCAGCAGTGGTTTTGGCATTGTCCGAGATTCTAGATGCGCTAAGAGTAAATATTTGATTTTTATTTTTAAAAAATTTGCAACTCATTTTGTATAATTAAAGGGTATAACGGTATAAATGTTGTATAATGGCAAAAATTTCTGAAGTTTTCAAGGGTGACAGAAAAACATTCCCAAAAATAACGTAGTTTTAATTTGAAAGAAAAAGCGAGGAAGAACTTTCAAAATAGGTTAAGGACTCCAATAGTGGGCCACATATCAATAGTGAGCAAAATAATTATTTACGTAAATAATAATTATAAAGAACTATTAAATAATGTTTGACCAGCCTATGGTAAATAATTATTTAAGTAAATAATTGTTATAGATCATTATTCAGTAATTGTTAAAAATATTTTACATGGGGTGGCCCACTTTAGATGGATGGCCCACTATTGGGGTCGTTACCCTATTTTAATTTTGAAGAAAAAGATTTTTGAGAAAGTAATTCTCTTACAATGTGTTTTTGAATTTATCATATTTCTTTTAGTGCGAACAATCTCACTTTCAAAAAATTGTCATTTAAGAATTTTAGCCGTTCAATTATTTAAATTATTTATTGTAATAACATTTTTAATTGAAACACAATTTCCTTGCAGATGAATTATTATTCCGGATGTTCAACTACACTCTTGGGAAAGCAAACTTCAGAACTGGCATCAGAGATTTTATTACAAAGTGAGGCGGTCTTTTAATTTTTGAAAAGAAGAAATAAAACTTTATAATTTTATCGTTAAAATATTTGTTCAACGATGGATGAAGGTAGTAATTAGATTTTGGTGTATTACAGAATTCCCACCATGAATCCACATATTGGTCCAAGGACATATTTCTATTCAGATTTTTACAAGGTGTTGAATGATGTGGCAAATAAAACTGGTTATCTGCCAGCTGGTGCAACCCTACGTGAAGTTTCAGACCCTTGGATAGATCACGACAGATTGCCACTTGTCACGGTCAAACGCGATTACGACACCGGAACTATCAACATCACGCAAGTAAATCGCAAGAAATTTCTGCACCGCATTGTTTCTCTCTCACACAGTCACTATTCTCACGATTTGATTTTCACACAGATATCAAGTGTAACTCGTGATTTTTAATATAAATTATCGCAAATCGGATGCATGTTTTCCATGCATTAAAGCAATTGCACATATCAAGGCAATTGAAGAAAATAAGGAAATTTTTTGAAAAAATAAGAACTCTAACAATAGAAGTATAAATATACGTTTGTCTTATCTACTTATGATATTCTGTGCCAAGTTTGGACTAGAAAATTCAAATTGTTGGCAATTCAAAAAACTTTTTCTCTGGGTGAAACGTTTATAAAAAAACATCATGCAACCCACACAGAAAAAAATTTTCTTCAAATTAAAGAATTCGTTGGTTTGCCAATTTTGTTTTATTCAAAGAAATATTTCTTTCATTCAAAGAAAAATTTCTTTAATTCAAATAAACGTTTCTTTCATTCAAAAAAAAGCTTCATTAAATCAACAAAAACTTAATTGAACCAAAGAAATGTTTCTTTTAGCGTATGAAAAAACATTTCTAGATTCAAAGAAATTTTCTTTGAAGCAAAGAAACTTTTCTCTGGGTGAAAATTTGGACAAAATCAAAAAAGGAAAGGTCACAAAAAAGAGGAAAGAAAATAGAAGGCAACCCACCAACCACCTTCTATTTTATTTCCTCTTTTTTTGTAATCCTGCATTTTTTGATTTTTTCCAAATTTTGGTTACATGAAATTTTGAAAATTATTCTTAGAGGTTTAGTTTTTGTTCTTTATTTATAGAAAATTTTTTTAGGAACAGTTCTTGGTACCACACGATAATATGAAATTAGAAGTTAAAAATAAATGAATTTTTTCTTATTTCTTATTTCCTATTTCTTTTCTATTTCTTTCTTCTCTCTTTTTCTTATTTCATCTTATAAAATTAAAAACTTTGAAAATTAGATATTTTAATCTTCTTTACGCATGATTTTACCAATTTCAACCAAGAGGTCGTAAACAACAAACTTATCGACCAAAATGCAAATTTCAATACGAATTTCAATTAAAACGACCAAATTCGGCCAAAACAAAAGTAATAGTTAAAAAACTTACTTTAAAACAATTATAAATGTGCGATAAAAACTTAGTATTTTTTAAAATCATATTGTGTCTGATTTGAGAAATTACAGGTTACATCCGAAAAAATTTTCAATACATATATTTTAGCTTTAGTAGATACTATTTTTCATTACCTATTTTTAAAATCGTAAATTCTCACGATCACCGATATTTATTCAAATAATCTGTACACTTCGAAGAATAGCTTTTCAAGATAATATTCGGTACAATAATTGTTAATTCCAATTACATTTTTTTCTTAATTTATATATAACTTAAACATTTTTCATTTCAATCAATTAATATTTTTGTATTAAGAAATGAAGAGCGACAGTGCAGAAAGGACTAAATGACAAAAAAAATTACAACAGAGGCAGAAAAAACCAAAAAGAAAAAACGTTTGTAGTTATCACTAACAAATTTTGCTTTTTTTATCTTTTAATAAATATAAAATACACTCGTCGCCGAATCGAAAGCCCCTGAACCGAAAACCACCTTCATGGTCGTTCACGCTTCATTGATTCTGT
>JBAGKK010503223.1:0-14610 GCA_037177015.1 Euceroptres primus | reverse complement strand
TATATATGTCTATGAGTATTAATATAAGATATATTGTATCTTATATATCTCCTTCGCATGGCAGAAGTTGCTGCCAGAAATTATTACAAATATATTTAAAAATCTTAAATATTCAGGGAAAGCTCAAAAACATTTGAAGTTATAGATGAACCCCATAATGACCAATTTGCAGTGCGAATTAAATTAATAGTTTGTGATCAGTTTCCAAAATCCGGTTGGGTTTCTTGGCCATTATAAAGTAGACGAATGAGTTAATTAAAATATGGCATCTGGCGACAATCAAACTAATAGAGCGCTGAAGAGTCAGACCTAGGAGGGACGTCTCGGGTCGGTGAACTAATTGGTAATTAGGCTGAGAGCAATTATTAATCATTGCTTGACCCCGGCACGCAGGCTAGAATTCCGTGGTAAGAGACTCGGGATGTTAAGCCTATTCATCGAGACCATTCGTTAATGAAGTCGCATTTCGGAGTACGCGAAGTTCATTTTCCTCTGAATGTGATATGTCCTGAGAATCATAATTACTATATTCTGTGCATACTCCCCTGGACGTGCAATGCACTGGAATGCGTAAGCTGCTGCTGGCCCTTCAGGGGAATGCCGATTAAACGTTCCAAATGATATACGCGGATTCCGCTAAAGTCGCAATCAACATTGGATATGTCGGTACATATCCACTATCTCTCACATTTTATAAAATACGATTCCCTACGGAATTCGATTAAGAAAACCTAAATTGAATTTGATATCGATAAATTGTATCTAAGTTTAGTATCTCTCAATGGCATAAAAATTATCGAACGAATCTCGACTTATACAGCACTTTCTGCGCAATTTCGTTTCGGGACACCTGACTTTCTTAACAATGAAAATTACTTAGTTTTTATCTTGCTATAAATAACGTCAGAAATTTCAAGACCAGTGATTGCGACATACATTTAAAAATCAATATTTCAATTTTTAGTAGTCTACGATCTTAAAATAGGAAAAAAATATCTATGTGATATTAAAATCGTAGAAAGTTTAATTAGATATAATAGATATAATATAATATTTCCAATTAGAAATAATAGAAAGATAATTAGAATATATTCCAATATAATAATTGAAGAAGGAAAGGAGAATGTATTAAACAAGTAATTCAGACAATTTTTTGTCAGATATTCAGTAGTATAAATGGGGTTTTGTCAGACAATTCCTCTAAAGAAAGTTTCTGAAAAAAAAATGATTTCGAAATAACTTTGAGGCCAAAAAATGTATAAAATATGAATATAATTAATAAATTTAATAAACAACTAATAAATATAAACTAATTAAACATCAGTGATATAAACCCAATTTAGTCAGGCAACAAGTCAGGTACTGATTAAAATCTTGAAACAGAAAAAGTAAAATATCTAATCAATAGAATATCTCAAGTTTGATCAGAAAAGCAGTAGTAAAGGAACTTTTTGACTAGACAATTGTTCTAAAATATGTAACCTAATTGAAAAATTATTTACAGAAAAGAGATAACTTTTTTATAACAGGAAAATCTATCTTTAAAATCTGTATTTCAAAATAATAACGAAGGACAAAAGAAAATTTAGCTCATGACAATTATAAGGAACTTCAAAGTAATAATTAACATAGGAAAAGAGAATGCATAAGATAAGTAGTTTAGCCCATTTTTGTTCAGACATTCAGTAGTATAAATGGATTTTTGTCAGACAATTCCCCTAAAGGAACCTTCTGAAAAACAAAAATGATTTCAAAATAACTTTGAGGTTAAAAAATATGTGTAATAAACATATAATTAATAAATTATTATAAATAATTAATAAATATAAATTAATTAAAATCAGTAGTATAAACCGTATTTAGTCAGGCAATAAGTCAGCTACTGATTAAAATCTTGAAATAGAAAAAGTAAAATATCTAATCAATAGAAAATCTCAATTTTGATCAGAAAATCAGTCGTAGAAGAACTTTTTGATCAGTCCACTCTTCTAAAATAAGTAACCTAATTTAAAAATCATTTACAGAAAAGCGAGGACTTTTTTATAACAGGAAAATCTATCTTTAAAATCTGTATTTCAGAATAATAACGAAGCACAAAAGAAAATTTAGTATATTACAAATATAAGGAATTTTAAAGTAATAATTAACGCGGGGAAAGAGAATGCATAAAATAAGTAGTTTAGCCAATTTTTGGTCAAATATTCATTAGTATAAATTGGTTTTTTTTTGACAATTCCCCTGAAGGAACCTTCTGAAAAACAAAAATATTTCGAAATAACTTTGAAGCCAAAAAATTTATACAACATACATATAATTAATAAATTATTATAAATAATCAATAAATATAAATCAATTAAAAATCAGTAATATAAACCGTATTTAACCAGGCAACAAGTCAGGTACTAATTAAAGTCTTGAAATAGAACAAGTAAAATATCTAATCAATAGAATATCTCAATTTTGATCAAAAAATCAGTAGTAGAAAAATATTTTGATCAGACAACTCTTCTAAAATAGGTAACCTAATTGAAAAATCATTTACAGAAAAGAAATTTTTTAGAACAGGAAAATCACTCTTTAAAATCTGCAATTCAGAATAATAAAGAGCAGAAAAGAAAATTTAGTTCATGACAATTATAAGGAATTTCAGAATAATCATTCACACAGGGAAAGAGAATGCATATAATAAGTAATTTAGCCAATTTTTGCTCAGACATTCAGTAGTACAAATAGACTTTTGCCAGACAATTCTGCTAAAGGGAGCTTATATTTAATTGCAGCTTCACTTTTGAATCAAAATTCATCAATGACTGAATTCACACGATCTATTCATGAATAACTATTGAGAAGAGAAGGCAAAAATGGAAAGAGACTTTTGTTTAATGTGCTTTTTATGTTTGGATGTTTTTGACTAAACACAAAATATTAATTTTCAAAAAACAAGTTTAAAATATTTGTTGTATTTCAACAAAATTTGTAGGAGAGGAATTTGTTCATTTTACCTTCCCTACGAGTAAATGAGAATATTATTATTATTATTATTATTATTATTATTATTATTATTCGGGCAGGGCTATTAAAAGGCCCAAAGCACTGCGGTAAAACCTATTGTACTGCAAATGAGAGTAATATTCTTTTAATATTATTTTGCTTATTTATAAAAACTTGGAATTATAAAGTCGTAAGTAAAGGCAGTAGTTACGTTGCTTAAAATTATTTTTTTTAGATTTCTCAGAGCCTTCTTTGAAATTTTAGTAATAAAATAATAATAAATAATAAAACATTAGGTAATAAAGCATTATTAGTATGAACATAAAATAATAAAAGATTAAAGAGTCGATACTAGGCAACCATGCTTAACTTATTTCAAATAATTACTACTCATATCCTTCATTAGGTTTCTAGTTATATTCCTTTCGAACAGGCTCCTTTGAACGGATCGATCATCCGCAAACGTAATGCACAGAGAGTAATCTCGTCTAATCAAGATTCCTTCATCAAGCATTCTGTCTACCAGGTGTATCAAAAGACAGACTTCCTTGAATGAAAGGTTCCAGCTCACCTAGAAATTATCTAGTTACGTCCCTAAAACCCACAAATTTATCTTTTCTAGAATCTAGAAAGGTCCAGATATTTCTTAAAAAAGATTTCCAACTGTCAAATTACTTTATTTTGTTTCGAAATTAGTTTGAGACCAAAGATTCAATTTCCAATATCTTATTTGCGGTATATAGAAAGTGAACCCTAACTTTGAAGATCTTCTAAGAGAATCTTTACAAGATTACTATTTCTTAGACGTAGGGAAGTGAAGGTAGGCAGCGAAACGTGTAATATTTCTTTGACAGTTTGGTCGAGTTTGTAGACGTCGATGGATTTAATTGCGGTGGTCGTTCTATATTGGATTTAGTTAGAGCCCAAGTCACCCTGTAGAGGCATACAAGCGAGCAACTAATCAACGGGGCGCTCTCTTGGTGTATTTACTGTGCAGTCGATTCCTCCGTGGCTCAATATGCTAGTGTACGTGTATATGTATGTACCTAAGCATATGTAACTTTCTACGTAAATGTGGCCACACATATCCACAATTTCCTGGTACCCATTTCCTTTTCTCTCAAGAGCGCTCTTCGCCTTCGTTTCTTCCCTAAATTTCACTTTAATCGTAGTCTGTCGGTGACATTTTCTCGAGCGAAATTTACTGTACTTGTACATCACAAGTTGAGGCAAGAAAATTGCTATTGAAAGGAGTATTTAGTTCCTCCTTTAACCCTTTAACGGCCAGTGGGACAAATACGTCCCACCAACTTTGAAAAATCACACAGTTCATAAAAATTAACATACCGACATCGGTAAGGTCTCATTTTAACCCCTTGACTGCTGAACCAATTTCAAGAAACATGTCCAGACTGCCGAAAATTCAAAATTGCAGTTCAAACTCCTGGTGGGGATTTTCTGAATGTGGGTCGAGAACTGATCAAGAAAATGTATGTCAATAAACATTTTCCTTTTTTTATAAACAATTTAGTGAACAAAGGTGGTTTTTGGGAATCAGCTACTTTCTGTTTGCTTGAAACTGACATTCTTTAGAGGAAATGTAAGTGTAATAAAGTCTAATTAGAAACTGAATGGAAATTATACATATAATCATTATACATAGCATTAGACTGATTCCATTTCAAGTCATGAAAAGAGGTCTGCATGAGGTTGTCAGAATATTTTGGCATGAAAGTATGTTATTCTACACCCAAAATGAAGAAACACATGTTTCATCGTTTGGCTGAAATAAATGTTTTTCAGGAATGGTAAGCTGTTGAAGATAACCTTACAATTTCATAAAAACTGCCAAAATATTTTTCAAAATGATGCAGTTTTTTACCATATATACATATTTGGTTGGTTTTTCTTTTATGTAATAAGGAATTTTTAACTCTATCGAATGATCCGAGAAAAATATCAAAGTTTTTAAAATTGAGAAAATGGTCGCGGTTTTTCTGAAAATTTTGAAAACGGATTTTCTCGAAAAGGCCACCTTTAAAATTTTTTATTCTTTTTCTGTGGATTGTCGATAATATAGACTACATATTCTTCAAGTTTCGCTTCTGGTAAACAATTTATTCCTATTGAAAAAAAAATTTTTTGAAAAAAATCAAAATTGTTAATTTTTTCAGAAAGGAGTAAAGGAGTTAATTTTTTCAAGAAAGGAGTAAATATCCTCGTAAATCTCAAGGCAAAAAGTTGTTTAGAAATGAATTTCCTTTATTATTCTAAGTTATTAAAAAAAATTAAGTTTCATCCCATGGGATTGATATTATTGTTTGGCCCTAGGCGTGCAATAAAAATTTAAAAATTAATTGTACGAGAGGCGGTAATGGATCCGGATCGAGATAATCATGATTGAGTAAATGAGTATATAAATTGATGTGGTGCCATATATTAAAAAAGTGAAAGACGCTATTTTAAAGGAAATTAATTTCTAAACAATGTTTTACTTGATATTTACTCCTTTCTTTGGTAGTTTTTGAAAAAAATTAACAATTTTGATTTTTTTCGAAAAATTTTTTTTCAGTAGGAAGAAATTGTTTGCCAGAAGCGAAACTTGGAGAATATGTAGTCCATATTGTCGAAAATCCACAGAAAAAGAATAAAAAATTTTAAAGGTGGCCTTTCGATAAAATACGTTTTCAAAATTTTTAGAAAAACCGCCGCCATTTTCTCAATTTTGAAAATTTTGATATTTTTCTCGGATCATTCGATAATTCCTCATCACATAAAAGAAAAACCAAGCAAATATGTGTATTTGGTTAATGATTAATTTTGAAAAATACTTTGGCAGTTTTTATGAAATTGTAAGGTTATCTTCAACAGCTCACCATTCTTGAAAAAAAATTCTTCAGCGCAACGGTGAAACACGTGTTCCTTCATTTTGAGTGTAGAATAACAAACTTTCATGCCAAAATATTCTGACAACCTCATGCAGACCTCATTGCATGATTTCAAATGGAATCAGTCATTATACATAGTAATTATTTAAAGAATTTTTATAAACAAATGCACATTTGGACCATTATCTAATAAATATAATGCGTTTCTTTTGCAGGCGTGCCTGCAGATATCTTGTCAATGGTTCTCTTGAGTTATTATTTGATATTAGACAACAATTGTTAATTGTTTAAACAACCTTAATTAACAAATGCATACTTTGTCAGTTTTCACTGCAAAGATTTAGTTTTTCCACAAAATCAATTAAAATTACCTTGCTTTTGGCTCAGTACTGTCAAAAACCTCCATGGGACAACCATTGTTGTGTTATTCACGAAGTTATGCATTTCTTAGCTAAAACTGTCTGAATAATAAACAATGGTTGTCCAATGGAAATTTGCGGCAGTACTGAGCCAAAAGCAAGGTACTTTTAGTTGATTTCTTGGAAAAAACTGAAGCAACAGAAAGTAGCCAATACCCAAGAAAACAAATTTGTTCACTAAATTATTTATAACAAAAGGAAAATGTTGTTTTTTTATAAGTACGTAAGAAATTCTACTTTGAACGTCTGTTTGAAGTTAATACTTCAAATGCTTTGAATTTGGTACTTTTCATTACCAATTTGGATTCAGCGACACTCTCAACACATTTTTTCATTCATTACATGGTTTCTGATATCACTGGCATTTGGAATAAGTGTATATTGAAGTAAAATGGGTGGTTTTTTCTCGTCAGGGTGATTACAAGGGGTAGAATGTATTGGCAGTCTTAGAAAACTCCTTTTTGCATTCCAATGAATATTTTCTTGAATGAAAACTGAGTGTTAGTATATAAAACAATGAGTAAACGAATTTTCTCAACTAGGGGTAGTTTTTCTGAATGCAAGGGTGATTTTCAAGTGTTGTAATAACATGTATATTACATATAATATCTGTATGTCTCAAAACATTTTTTCGTCCATCACGTGGGTTGTGAAATTATTGGCATCTGGGAATAGTGTATATTGAAGTAACAAGGGTGATTTTTTTCCCATCAGGGTGGATTACAAGAAAAAGGATGTATTGGCAGTATTAGAAAACTCCTCTTTGCATGCCAATGAATATTTTCTTGAATGAAAACTGAGTGTTAGTACATAAAACAATGAGTAAACCACTTTTCCCCACTATGGGTTGGGTCTCTGAATTCAAGGGTGATTTTCAAGGGTTGTAACTACGTACTAATTTTTTTAAGATATCTGTATGCCTCAACATACTTTTTCATCTATTATGTGGGGTGTGAAATTATTGTAATTCGGGAAAAGGGCTTAATACAGTAAAGTACTTCACGGCAAAGTTTTTCAAAAAATCGGCAAAAGCGCGGTTTTTGAGCAGCCATATTAATTTTCAGATACAAAAAATTATTTAACTGATTATGGAATCGTGATCAGCATATCCTAAAATATATATAAATACTCTTAATTGTTACTTAAAACACCTTTAGACTTAAATACACTAAAATATTTCATGGTAAAAATTTGTCTTTTTCCGGCATTCTGGGAACAGTTCTAAACGGCAAAGATCTTTGCCATCGGCAGTCAAGGGGTTAAAGAGGAAGGATAAATTTAATTACGTAATATTTTGTGCATATAAGGGTTGAATTCCTTTAGTAGAATACCCTGTCAAAAAGTGCAAAAACTGAGAAGAAATGAAAAACGAGCGTAACTTTTAGGCAACATTTTTTTCTATTTAAATTTCATGTATTCGTTTTGAAATGACTTCAAAAAACTTGTGCAAAGAAGGTGCGGAAGAAAGTACTACACCCAACAGTAATAATATGCCAAAAACCACACCTATCAGTGGTAATACTTCTAAAAGCAGACTTTTATTCATTTTCAGTTTATGTACTTATTTTAGAAGGACATCAAAATTATGTGCAAAAAACGTCAGGAAGAAACTATACCGAACAGTAATAATATGTCAAAAATTAGACCTGACAGTGGTAATACCACCACAAGCCAGCTTGTATTAATTTCAGTTCATGTACTTAGTTTGAAAGGACATCAAAATTATGTGCAAAACAGGTCCGAAAATAACCATCCCCAAAAGTAATAATAATATTATTACTTTTGGGGGGTGGTTAGGGGTGATTTTTGACATTTTATGCCAAAAACCACACCTAACAGATTTTTAAGTACATAGATATTGTTTATAATATAGGGATGGTTTGTAAGGGTTTTAAAGGTCCGCAAAATGTCTCAAAACATACCTACATGTACCGGAGCACTTACTTTTTAATTTAAAACAAGATCAAATAACAAGAAATGTATTTATAATTTTTAAATGATTAGAAGTGCTCTTTTCTTAATTCAGGGTTGGTTTATAAGAGTGATAATGGTTTATATTTTATTAAATTAGGTTTATTTTAAAGTGGTAATATGTCTACATTTTCTGGAGTCTGTTTTCTTCAATTCACTTCATGATAAAATAAGTGGAAATTAAACTCAAATTTTGTACATTTAAGGTATCCTTTTTCTAAATTTACGGGTGGTTTATAAGGGTTGTAATGATCCGTAAGTATCTTACAACATACCTACTTGTAACGAAATACTTATTCTTGAATTTAGAGCAGGATAAAATAACAAGAAATGAGATTATAATTTTTAAATCTTTAGAGGTGCTTTTTTCTCAATTCAGAAGTGATTTATAAGGGTTGTTTCGGTTTTCAAAGTTTTTAAAAATATATTCACATGTGCTGCATTATGTTTTTTTCAATCCACTTGATGATAAAATAACTGTAAAAGTTGGATTTTAATTTTTTAGATTTTTGGAATAATTTTTCTAAATTTAAGGGTGATTTGCAAAGGTAGTGTCGGTAAGTGTCTTAAAACTTAAGTACTTGAGAATAATGAATAAGTACTTAAGTACTTATTCCTCAATTTCGAGTAGGATGAAATAACAAGAAATGAGATCATAATTTTTAAATTTCTAGAAGTGCTTTTTTCCTCAAGTCAGGGGTGCTTTATAAAGGTAGTAGTTTATATAGGTAGGTCTGGAAGTTTTTTACAATATGTCTTCATTCTCTGGAGAATGTTTTCTTCAATTTCCTTCATGATAAAATAACTGGAAATTAAGTTTTCATTTTGTACGTTCTGGGGTATCTTTTTATAAATCTAGGGGTGGTTTATAAGGGTTGTAATAATCCGTAAGTGTCTTAAAATATATCTTCATGTATAAAAGTACTTATTCTTCAATGTAGAGCAGGATAAAGTAACAGGAAATGAATATAATTTTTTAATTTTTAGAGGTGCTTTTTTCTCAATTCAGGGGTGGTTTATAAGGGTTTTAATGGTTTCAAGGTTTTTAAAAACATATATACATTTTCTGGATTATGTTTTCTTCAATCCACTTGATGATAAAATAACTGTAAGTTGGATTTTAATTTTTTAGATTTTAGGGATCATTTTTCTAAATTTAGGGATAGTTTATAAGAGTGGTAATGATAGACGAGTTCTATGACAATATACCGACTTGCTCTGAAATACTTATATTTAAATTTAGAATTGTATAAATTAACAAGAGACGAGACTACAATTTTGTATATATTAGGAGTGGTTTATTCGTCTGGGGGTGTTTTATAAGGGTAGGAAAATTCTTTTTAAAACATTGTTATACACTGAATAACTATAAATTTAAATCCACCACGTGTCGAGTATGTCAAACCGCTGCAAAAATATCGGCGGTTAAAGGGTTAAAAGAGAAATTAAGAAGCGGCTATTTCTTACGAAAGATTTACTAATGGATCTATTTGACTTTAATTGATAAATTAACATCAAAATGGATCAGAGGAACATTATCACCACGAAGATATTCACTGTTTAAAATTCTTTTTATAATTTTATCAGGGGAACATAGTGACTAAGGAGTACTCGTTTTTATTTTGATTATTAATCTTCAATATTTTTATTGGAGAACATTATTACCAAGGTGATATTTTCCAATCACAAATCTTCTATTGTTTAATAGGGTGGTTCAAATTTTTTTAAATTTTCATACGCTCACCCTCAAGATTTGTTTAAATCCCAAAAAAGTAAACATGTATTTGTTTATTTTGAAATCAATTGATATTTAGAGGTTCCTCAAAGCCCATTGGTTTTACGTGTATTTCCCATGGAAAAAGACGTTTTTGTAAATTTGTGATAGAATCATTAATATTAGATTATCATACATTATTATCATACATTTTCTTGCACGCTTTTCTTGAGAATTAATCGCTGAATACGAAGCAATAATTACTTTTTGAATTCAACCCCCATAAATCATTTCTATAAGGTCTCAAAAAAATTCCGTAAGTGTAAAACTGAGATATCGCGTATTTTTGGAGTTTAATTTTATTTAAACAAATTGATTTTAATACGTAAGATATTAATTTTTGAATATATTTTGATTTTTTAAAAATTGTTTAAACAATTTATTTTTTTTATAACTATTTTTTCATAGAATAACGCTAGAAAATTGCGGTTTTTTCTCCATTCTTCAACTTTTCTTCGACTCTAGTTATAATGAGATAATTATTATTGCAAATTAACAAAAGTAATTGTTTAAATAATTAATTGTTGTTTATAACGCTCTTCTCTTAGAATAAAGCTTGAAAATCGCGGTTTTTTCTACATTCCTCAACTTTCTTTCGACTCTCTAGTTATCAACAAATAATAACCAATAAACATTAACAAAAATCATGTTTAAAACTGTATATTATTGATAATAGATGTTGTTAGTTTTGTTGACCAGTTTGGAATTATGTAGTCATTAAAGATGATAAAAATCAATTTTAACGGAAACCCATGACGTTAACCTAAAATTATCAATTAGATGTTTATTCTAAGTTTTTATTTAGTATATAATAATCGACTTAGTTGTGATAGTGAATTTAAAAATATTTGTTATATGTAAAAAATGTTGATGGCACAACCTAAAACTGAACTTAATTGTGATTTCACAACGACATTTATAAAAATTCTCTCCCCGGTTGTGACAGTTAAAGTTTATTTAACTATTTAATCCTAAGCAACGTTAACTTGTTTTGACTTTTTAGTTATGAAAAAATTATTAATAAATAAACACCAACCAGAATCATTATTTAAAGAGCATTCCATTATTTTTTCTGAATTGAGTATTCTTATTATTTAAACAATGATTCTTTTAAATGTTTAATTATTTTATTGTTCCTCAGGTGGACAAATTATGCATAATTATGCATAATTAACTATGGGTAGTCACTATCCAAAAAATTATGCATGTACAATAAATCTGAAGAAATCAAAATGTTGCAAAAAATTACAACTTGTTTTGTTGGCTACTTTTTTTTACCTTCAGATTCACATATTAAATATGCATAATTTTTTGCATAGTGGCTACCCATTGCAAACAAATTTCAATTGGTTTTCAACTGTTTGCTACATTTTTTACCTTCAGATTTTCATATTAAATATGCATAATTTTTTGCATAATGACTACCAATAAATTATTATGCATAAATTATGCATAATTTTTCCACCTGGGTCATAACTAAAGAGTCGAATAAAAGTTAAAGAATGTTGAAAAAACCGCAATTCTCTATCGTGATTCTAAGAAAAGATCGTTAAAAAACAACAAATAATTGTTTAAACAATTACTTCTTTTAGTTTTCAATAATAATTAATATTTCATTCTAACTAGAAAGTCGAAGAAAAGTGGAGGAATCTAGAAAAACCCGCGATTTTCAAGCTTTATTCTAAGAAAAGATCGTTATAAACAACAATTTATTGTTTAAATAATTACTTTTGGTAAACGGAAATTTTCTAGCTTTATTCTAAGAGAAGATCGTTATGAAGAACAATTATTTGCTTAGACAATTATTTTCATTAATTTTCAATAATTATCTCAATATAACTAGGGAGTCGAAGAATAGTTGAATATAGAAGAAACCGCAATTTTCTAGCTTTATTCTAAGAAAAGTTAGTTATAATCAATAATAAATTGTTTAAACAATTTTTAAAAACTAAAATTTATTTAAACAGTAATATCTTATGTAATAAAAACAATTTTAAAAAAATAAACGCCAAAAGTACGCGATATCTCATTTTTGCACTTACGGTTTTTTTTGGGACCCTATGAAAGTGATTTATAGGGGTTGAATTCAAAAAGGTAATTAAATTAACCAAATTTTAACGGTTGACAGAACACAAGATTTTTCTCAATTCAAAAAGTAATTATTGATTCGTATTTAGCGATTAATTCTCAATAAAATTGTGCAAGAAAATGTAAGGTACATCTAGTATTAACGATTCTATCAAAAATTTACAAAAACGTCTTTTTTCCCATGGGAAATACACGTAAAACTTTATGGGTTTTTAGCAACCTCTAAATATCAATTTATTTCCAAATAAAAAAATAGGTGGAAGGGATTCTAAAAAACCTGGGGGGGTGAGAGCATGAAAAAAAATTGTTGCATTTTTAGACCACCCTATTGGTTTATCATATCAATAGAATCTGATCGGATTTCAATTACTTTGAAGTATTGTATCCTTGAAGAACATAGTTTTCTTAGCAACAAGCAAAAACAACCCTCCTATTGTGAATTTGTACTAGATAATGATTTTGATTAAATGAGTTTTTTAGAGTCCAAGAACTCTGTAGAATTATCTAAATTGACAATACTTAATATACCGTTCGTATTAACGGATCATTGAAAATATAATGTATTTACGCAACAAGTTCGATTGTTCAAAAGCTTTAACTACAGAGTAAATTCATTTGTATTTGGATAAAAGTATCGCTGATCAAATTGATCCGTTTTTTGGATCATTTTGATACCTGCAGATTTACTGTTTACATTTGCATTTACAAATGCCGATTATAATGTGCATTTGTTTTATTTATAAATTTGAAAAATTTTACCTGATATATTCTTACAAAGTCCTGATTGCAATCTTCTAAATTCTAAAACTTGTGAACATTTTCAAATTCGCTGATTATTTAAAATTCAATTATTTTTTATTTCTTTTCTAGACATGTAATTAACATAGATTTAATATTATTGTGGCTTTACTTACTTGACGTGAAGTTTATTATTATTATTCTGTGGAACTTTAGAATTAAAATAAAATTGAGATGCTGATACACAGTTTGCGTCATAACTCATGAATTCCTGTGAATATACTTTTTTTTTTAAACCGCAGACGTGTTCACTGTGCTGCTCTGATTCTCTTATTAAAGCAGAATATCGTACAACGCGTGCACACAATACGCGAGAAGGCTGGTGGTTGTTCTGCACGACATAAATCCCTCGGGCCTCCGTCGCCCAGTTTTCAACGAGCTCGCCATTCTTTATCCATACACGTGAGACGTGGGGAAAAACGATATTAGATTTACTTCCAGTGAAACCGACCCTGAAAAAAGTTGGCTAGGTTAACTGCACCTACTTTCCTGGATAGGAAAATAAATATTTCAACCACTAGCTTAAGCTAGGAACCCTGAAAATTTTGAACTACATTTGAATATTGATCTAATACTCCAATTTTTCTACGCGTCAGTCATTTTTATATGCGCTACATTCCAGAGAAGAAAAAACATCAGATTCGCGAAACCTACTTTACAAGACTTTTAAATATCACTTTGACAATAAAAAAATGAATAATAGTTAAAGTTTTATTTTATCCAACAAGAAAGAGGTTGTACACGTTTTGTAAAAGAAAAATATTGTAGAAACTGAGTTGTAAAAATTAACGATGCCTGCTATTATTTCTGGCTGTAAAAAAATTGCCAGGTTGACATATAAATGTCGAAGTTGTAAGAGACGGGAAACAATTTTTATAGACGAATACTGAAGTGCTGATTTTACTACCATTTCATCATTTCCTGTGCTCGTAAATTGCCATTCGAGTTCAAAATTCTCGATGAAAAGTATAAATCGCAAAGATAGCGTCGATGACGTTTTTATGTTTCAATTTACCTTTTTATATAAAGCTTTGTCATGTATCGTTACAGAGTTTCTGTAATTTTTTTGGATTCATGCTAAAATTTAAAAGGAATTATATGCTTCGGTAAACTTCGATCTCCGAGAATAATAAATTTTTTTTGGAAAACAAATATATATATATATATATATATATATATATATATATATTTCCGATAAAAGGTTTCGTTATATCGATTTACAGAGGAGTAAAATAAAAGGTGAATTGTTAGTGAGTTTAGGAATAACTATTCCTAATTTTTCAAACAAACTATACTGGTTGTGTTGAGAGCGGAGCGTGTTTGCTCTCGCCTTCACGTTTTTGTTTATTTTGTTGTTTTACTTTAATTTTAAATTTCAAAATTTTACACATCATATTAATCACCATCAATTCTACTTTTACAGTTTTTAATAAATTTGGTTTGTTTTAGAATCCAAGTCCGACAACATCTTTTTCATGTACACATGACTTTAACTTAATTAGATGTTCCCCTGAAAAAGAAATCAAATAGATTTCGGAACGTTAGGATTTTAATAACAATAAAATGGTCCGAATGACGTCGTTGTTTTAACCATCATAAACATCTATGATGTTTTTTACCTTATTATTATCTCGGACGTAAAAGGATTTTAACCACATCAACGATTAAAGAATATATATAT
>JBAGKK010503212.1:0-14610 GCA_037177015.1 Euceroptres primus | reverse complement strand
CGGACCTTTTTTTTTTTTAAGATTCGTATATACTATGCGGACGGGTAGTACCAAATTTGGCTTAAAATATACCCTGGTACTCGGTTTCGACTCGCGCTCGTCTACGCCTCATTATTGCAAACTCACGCCCGGATAAAGAGACTATTTCGCTCCTAGGTACACAATAGACTATTATTTTATACATATTTCATATATTTTAGAGCCTGCATTTGACATTTTTCTGTTTTTCGTATTTTCACCTAAAATTTTAGCTAAATGACCGCCATTTAGAATTCACCATTTTTCTTTTTTTATTTTTGACATTAAATATGGCATCAGAACACTTAAAACTCGCCGCATACCAATTTGTATCAAAATCGATTTGAATAGAAAAAAAGTTGCATCCAGATGGTGCAAAACTACCCCTAAAATGAACCCTAAGAGAAAATTTTTTGGCTCTCTGTATGAAATTACTTTTTTGAATCCTAGGTAACAACTGTGCAAAAATAAATTTGCTTTATACCAAAATGCCGTATATTTCACTTTTTAGGATATACCGATAATACTAATAGGGGTCTAAAATTCATATAGTTGAAAAATAGTTTTGCGCAACTTACCTTCTCACTCTAGAAAGTCATATAAATTGGTTTCACGAAAAGAAAATTTTAAAATAGAAAAATTTTGTTTTCACAAAAGACTAACTGAAAGGAGTCCCTTCAGGAGAATGACCAATATGTTATTTAATAAGGGTTATAACAGGGTGTGCTTAGATTTCTGGTACAGCTTCTAAAAATCGACTTTCCCCATTTGAAAAGCATCAACTCGCCATGCTTGAACAACGTGAGCCGCGATCTCCGCTAGTAAAGACGCGACTCGAGCGCTCTATAGGAATTATATATACAAATTTCAACATATATACTAGTATAGAGTGCACGAGTTGCTTCTTTACTAGCAGAGATCGCCCCTTACGTTTTTATAAGCGGCCATGAAGAATTGATGCTTTCCAAATAGGAGCAGACGAAATGTGCCATTTAGGCCCATGACGAATTGACCTCATGCCGTTTAACTATCTATGTTCCAGTTGATTCAGGGACTGAAATGGCACACAATTAGAAAATATATCACTAGGTCGACCTGCACTTTGCTTCCTCGTCATAGGTCAAGCCTAGTCCAAGTTTCTCCCATGATGAAAAAACCTTCTAGAAGCTTCTAGCAAGGCTCAGCATCTTAGGAGAAACTGGAGGGGAGACAGCCCCTATCACGACCTCGTCGTGGGGACGTAAGGCTGTTGAAAGGACGAGCTCCTTGCACCGGAGAGCAGTCTTGTAAATCGGGAAAATAAATACTTAGTAAGTACCATCTCCGAGCTCGAGTCTACCCTCGAAAACTTCCAAGTCCCTTTAGCCTTCCAGAAGATCCTTCGGGCATCTTCTATCTCCCAACTTGCCAGGAGGCTCCTCACGAGCCTCCCATCTTCCGTATACAAATATTCAGAAAATAGGGATGCGACCAAACCCACACCAGAAGAAAACCAAAGAAAGAGGAGTCTAACAAAGTATTCCAAATTCTCATGTGTGGAATACTCCATACAATCCACACAACTTGCTGCAGAAGAATGCAGTTGTGATAGGTTACTTTTTCACGGAATCAAACTTTTAAAAACGATTTAAATTCAAGATGTAGTCTAAATAAACTGATCATTGTCAAAATTGATTACTTTAGGATATCCCAAACACAAAATGCACATAATTTTACTCCGATAAAAGCCATATAACTAAGTTATTTTATTTTAAATGTGAGAACAATAAAAGTTAAAGGTTCTAGAGATTTGGCCATATAGATTTAAAACTTGTGTAATTTATTTAAAGAAAACTAAAATTCCTATCGAATAACCAAAGGTATACCGTCGGATTTCACTCAGCCATATCTCTAGGTATATTTTGAATCGGGTAGAAGTAATAATTTTTTAAACAATTATATTCTTATAAAATATTGTGTTATGTTTTTAAACAAAACTACCAATCGGAAAAAATTTTAAATGAAATTACCAAATTCTTCACTGAAATACCTTCAGGTTTTTTTAAAAAATCAATTTGATAGCTCCATTATTTAAACAAATAAATTGTTATTAACATTATTCCGGCTTTTTGCACTTGATCTTATAAAAATGCAAACTAGTTATGTATTAAAAGACAGTACCGTAGAATCACCTAACTTGGGACACTGGCCCTAACTTCAGACACCTATTTATTCTTGGGTTTATACTAATTTTTTAATACAAAACTAACTTTTCACATTATGTCAAGCTTTGTGCTTTTAATTTATGTCACTGTTATGCCATTCAATTATAAAGAAACATGAGTGTCCGAAGTTAGGTGATTCTAGGGTAACGTCACTTAACAAGGTCCAAGAAACCATAATAGTTAATAAGTAATAAATTAACCATTTTTTTCCATCTCATCTTCTCTGGGCCTGAAACTCGCAAGAGATCTTAGCTATTGATTTCGAATTTATTTACTTAATTTAAAGAAAACTAAATGTCACATAGTGAAACCAAAAGTATCGTTGAATTTCTCTTAGCAATATCTCCAGGTGTTTTTTGAATCAGATAAAAACAATAATTTTTTACACAATTGTATTGTTCATAAAGTTTTAGAATTTTTTTAACAACAATGGTGAACAATGTTCACTTCATTAATAAATTATTTACAAAATAAAAAGAAGTTAACTTAAACATTATTTTGACCCCTCTCCGCTGGCCCAGTGCCAACAAGGGATCCAGCTATGGATGAAATTATTATTAATATTATTATACCATTAGGCTATATCTCTTTCCGGGTAAGCGCTAAACAATGTTCAAATTAACTTTTGCTTATTCTGAAAAATTTATACTCATAACAGAAAATTCGTTGTATGTAGCAGTTTATTAATTAAGTGGACATTGTTTACCATCGTTGTTAAACAAAAATTGAGAAATTTGATAAACAATATACTTGTTTAAAAAATTATTTTTTCTATCTGATTAAAAAAAACATCTGGAAACATTGCTGAGAAAAACTCAACGATACCTTTGAGTTTACTATGTGACATTCTTTAAATTATTTATACAATTCTGAAATCCATAGCTGAATCTCTCGCTGGTACGGAGCCTGCGGAGAAGGGATGAAAAGAATTGTTAATTCATTATTATTTATTAACTATTATGGTTTCTTGGAACAAAAATACTCCAGCACCAAGTTTTTGAGAAAAACGGTACCGAAATGTAAAAAAAAACACGTTCTTTGCACTTTTTGAAGCCGTGTAAAAAATAATGTGACGTGATGGAATACTCCAGGATAGCTCAAATGAAACCTTGAACCTTAAACTCAAAGATTAGTAAGCAAAAACCTGTGTCCCAAGAACGTGATGTAGTGTAGCGTAGCCCGTAGCAGACTGTAGCACAGTTTTTTAACCGGGGCGCATGCCAAGTTTGCCCCGCTGCTTCACAACGAATTCCTCTGGAATTTTGTGCAAGAAATGAATACACATTCAGAAAAGAAAACATTCATTAATTAATTTATTCCGAACAAATAAACAAATATTTTTTCAGAGTGATTGTTTCGTATTTATTGTATACCATTTTTTTATATTTAAAGTAAAAATTGAAAAATTCAGAGAAAATTACAAGGTTGAGTAGCAGAAAATTTATGAACTTTTCATTTATTTATTAAATAACAAATTATGCGCAACAATATTTTCAAATCAATTGTCACAGTTTTGTTGTAAATTTTTTAAACTTTCGATTTAAAAGAAACGAATTAAATCACATTAAAGCTAAATAAACTAGCGACGAATTTGTCCAGAGGAACCTGTTGTGAAGCAGCGGAGTAAACTTGGCGTAAGCCACGGTGAAAAACGTGTGCTACACCATAACACGTTCTTGGGGTACAGTTTTTTGCTTACGAGTCTTTGGGTTTAAGGTTGAAGCTTTCATTTGAGCCATCCTGGAGTATTCCATTACGTCACATTATTTTTTAACACGGCTTCAAAATGTACCAAAAACGTATTTTTTTTATATTTCGTCACCATTTTTTTTCAAAAACTTGACATGCTGGGACATTTTCATTACTGGATTCGTAATCTACGGGAAAAATTCTATTGAAATGACATGCGTTTTTTTGTGTCGAAAAATCAGTGTCGGGCAGGGTTATCTTACACTCAATGGACACCGAGAAAACTAAAAAAAATTTTTAAAAATTTTATTGCAAAAATCGCTCAAAAACTGACCGTAGATTTTTTAAGAATTTTTATGTGACTCCGGTGCATTTACGCGTTTTTACGCGACAGCGCGAGCGTAGAGTATCATAATGTTGTACATCACGATACAGCGGAGTGTAATGTGAAAAGTGATCTGCGCATGCGCGTATTACAATTAGGCATTTCGTGTTCCAATATGGCGATCTAAGATAGCCATACGCTGGTGCATAAACATTAACACCAAATGTATTGGACTAAATTTTATTTATTTCTCTAGCTTTATTTAGGAAATGATGACAATTAGAAGTGAATTTTGATAGAAATTAATGAGTTAAGTGAAAAATCATTCAACATTCATGCGCATCCCTAGCGAAAGCTTCGGATTGAAATTCATTCTGAACCAATCCGAAATTTTCCGAATCATTCCGAAATTCGTATGCGAACCAAACAGTTTCATTCTGATCTAAGCCGAAGGAAGTTTTCAATCCAAATTAATCCGAAGCCCATTTAAAATCAATCAGAAACTTTAATTCGAATGAATCCGTTCAATCCGAATTAATCAGAATTAATTCGAATTTTCAATCCGAATAAAACCGGTCAATCCGAATGAATCCGAATTTATACGATTTTTCGGAATCATTTGGATTGATTCGGATAGACCGGATTAATTCGGATTGAAATTTATGATTGACCGGATTCATTCGGATTGACCGGAATCATTCGGATTTAAAGTTCGGATTAGAATGGGCCTCGGATTAATTCGGATTGAAAATTTCCTTCGGATTAGATCTGAATGGAACTGTTTGGTTCGAATACAAATTCCGGAATGATTCGGAAAATTTCGAATTGGTTCAGAATGTATTTCAATCCGAAGCTTTCGCTAGGGATGTCCAGTAGTGGAGCATATTTAAACTAAATGCCCATACACCGTGATAGTGCATGAGTATAACATAGCATTATCCTTTACATCACTGAACTCACGCTAAAAAACTTGTAAATACACCGTCGTCAAACAAAATAGTATATGCGCCAATGCGCTCAATTCGAGTCTTCACGCGACTCGCTTACAATGCTCGCAGGACTTATCTCGCCTCGGCTTCGATCGTCCTGCGAGCATTGCCGCTCGTCGTGTAAAGACCCTCATTATGCGCCTCGGCGCATAATATACTATTAGTCAACGGATTCTGGGTACAGGCCTTAAAGGGTTAAGTAATGCAATTATCGAAGTGATTTAGAAAAACCTGGAGGGATTTCAGTGAAGAATTTGCTAATGCTATTGTAAATATTTTCCAATTAAAAGTTTTGTTACAAAAAATTTCACAAAATTTTATAACAATATAATTGTTTAAAAAATTATTACTTCTACGTGATTAAAAAATACCTAGAGATATTGTTGAGCAGAATCCAACGGTATCTTTGGTTTTTCGATAGGACTTTTTAGTCTTCTTTAAATAAATTATACAAATTTTAAATCCAAATGCATAGGTAACTTCGGTGTCGTTATTCTTTTACGATTTTTTTTTTCAATTTAAGAAGCAGAAAAGGGGTAAGTTATGGAAAAAGATTAAGACGATGAAAATTTTTTGTCTCATTTTTGCTACCGAATAGTAGGGAACATTTAAACGATTATTAAATTTTGTTGTCTACTCTCAAGATTAAAAATTTCATAATCGTTTAAATGTTTTCTAATATTTAAAAATTCAGAAATTTAAATAAAGTAGGTGTTTTTAACAAATAATCATCTTTCAACCTTGGAAGATCTCATAATGTCTTGGATGGACATATGTTTAAAAATTGGAACGCTTGCAATGTAAAGAATTGAAATTATACTTGAGACCTACAACAATAACTCCAGCTCGACGAAAACAATAATTTATTTCTGCCATTGGATGTATTTTGGCTTTGTCGTGAGAAAAAAAAATAAAATAAAGTAACACGTCGAACGTAAGGTGATCGCCTTTGGGGGTGGTGCAGGTATATAGATTTGAGTTTGTGTACACATGTGGAGCATCAATGGAGCGCAAAGCTATGCTCTGAGTTGTATAGTGTGCGAGTTGGTTGGTTTCATTTGAGTCAGCGTATCGAGGTGTCAATAGCAGCTGCTATGCTACATACAAGACCCCTGCCTTCTGCACCCCCTTGTTGTATTCACTTCACTTCTTCACCCTTATCTAGTGACTCGGGCCTAGAAAGGAGTCGGCATATTCATACTAACGTTTTGACTGCGATGTAGTTTCCCTTTTGCTTTTGTAATTTGCCCTCATATGTCTAAACATATTACGTGAATATCTTGACATTATTATTATAAATTTGATTTTTATTAAATTTTCATTTATAATTTATATCAGTTTTCCTGATGATTATGTACTAATCATCGTTTTGGACAAACAGTGATTCATGACTTATTTCGTTACTCTAAATCACGATCTCATAATTGGATGATCAATGATTATCCCATTGAACCCGTTTTATTCTTTTCGAATTACGGTCGAAGGTGGTTTACGTTAGAGAGCGCGGTATTGCATCGAATATATTTTCAATAAAATGTCATTTTTACTGGAATTTGTTTTCATTGAGAGTGGCTTTGAAACGAAGCAAAATAAGGTACAAAAGGAAATTTTATACTTATTCCGAGGTCGGATGGTCTTTTGAAGTGATACTAATTCAGGCCGCTAATTATAAGTATGTAAGCAGAGGCGAGGCGATAAAATGCTGAGCGTTCGGATGCAAGGTAGGTGGAGTACCCTGCTGTTTTTAAGCATCGGTGACTAATTGGTGATGTCGTGGCCAGGCGTTGAGACACACCCCTCATCCTCTCCTTTTACCCTCCTGTAGGATCCTATTCTCCTCTCTTTCACCCATACGATGCTCTCGCCATCCACCCTCGTTGTCCCTCCGCTCAAAAGCACTGCCTTTAGTCCGCTCGTTATTATATTGCTGTACAGGGTGACCCACGTAATGTACGACCACCCTGGGAAACGAAGGTGTCACCTCTCATCACGTTTTCAAAAAAAAAAATTGATTCCCAAAAACATCAATTCAAAGCTATTACTTGAAAATTCAAAAACGTCAAATTGAAATATCCGAATTAATAAAGAGTAATAAAATAAAAATGATAGACATAAAATACTAACTTAGTTTCATATTGCTAATAACAGCAATTACTGGACGTGAATTTTCAATCTTCACCCAATCCAAAATTGCCTATAGGGAAATAAATCACTTCTTGAAATTAAATTTAATTTTGTGAAACAAACTTTAATTTCTTCAGGAATAAATTTTATTAGTAGAGAAAATGAGTTTTATGCAACATGAAGATTGAATAGTTTGGATCTTATGATAAATTATGAATTGATTAATTGATCCCTCGTAATCAAACCCTATAAATGCTGACTGGGTCATTACTCAAAGTGGTCATTGAATAATGTGCACTGAATGTTCATCCAATTGTGAGTAAGCGTACATTGATAGGTCACCAAATAATGGTCCCACAGGTTTCCAAACAATACTCTATATTTCCAACATTACCCTATTTATGTTCCAAAAAAATTTGGAATATAAAAAATTCCGATTCGACCCGTGGCGTCGATCCCTCGGTCTTTCCACATTTTCAGAAACGGCCCCATTACACCGCCCAATTTGCTGTTTTTTTTTCCTCGAATGACTTTTTTCACGTAATTTTTCAATAGAATGTCACACGGCTGTTAAATTCTCCGTCGCATTGTTGGAAATAGTCTCGAGTCATCAGTCATTTCTTTACTTCGCCGACAATAATCTCATATAATAAAATCGCATGGCACCCGAGTGGGCTTGGCTTCCGTGCCTGACATGAAATCGAGAATTTTATTATGATGCATTACCCGTCATTACAGATGTCATACGCCGAGACCTTGTCCAAAATCGGGACATCGAATATGCAACCGTATTTTGCATGATTATGCGTGATAACTATCCATTTACGTATATGCTTAAACGACTCCGTATGTCAATGTATTTGTATAGTGTAACTGCAAAATAACTCATACAAAAAGCTTTTTAATATTTTAAAGATTCAAAAATTTGGTTTCCAAAAAAGATTACTTCTGGAAGATGTATATCCAAGGAGATTTGATTATTGTTAACCCCTTGAGTGTCACTGGCGCAATGAAGCATATTTATATCGACAAAACTGAAACTGGTCAGGAGTGTCACGTGTCAATATATGCGCATCTTAAAGAAAATATTTCTACTATTTTGATTTTTATGAACCTTGGTATTTTGAGGTTTTTGAGGTTGTAGAATCCAAATCTGACGTTAGATTTTCAAAATTTAAAATGGCGGATTCAATATGGCGGACCAAAATTACAAAAAGTGCTTGGATTTAAATGAAACTTAGTATCTTAAGGTTTTCGAGGTCTCTGAACCCGAATCTGACCTCAGATTTTCAAAATTTAAAATAGCGGATTCAATATGGCAGACTGAATTTGCAAAAAAAGATGCAAACTTAGTCCGTCATATTGGATCCGTCATTTTGAATTTTGAAAATCTGACGTCAGATTTGGAGTCAGTGACCTAGATTTCATACAAAATCCAAGCATTTCTTGTAATTGTGGTCTGCCATATTGGATCCAACAGTTTTAATTTTGAAAATCTGAGGTCAGATTTGAATTCAGTGACCTCGAAAACCTTAAGGTAGTAAATTCGCGAATCGACTTTACGGTAGAATTTTTTAAAATTTTTACTGAATAAAAAGAACAGTCATATCTAACTACTCCTGAAATTTGAAAAAGATAAAACGTTTTGAACGAAAAATAATAGGCATCAAAGTTGGCAAGTTTTGTACGTATAACCTAGGCAAGACTTTGTTCCCACTACTCTTTTAATTTTAACGACTAAACGGTTTGGCAGATTTTGATAAAAAACCAGCAGGCAGAGAGTTATTGATAAGATTTGATAGAAAATAACCAGAATTATTCACCTTTCCGTTTCATAAATATAACCATGGAAATTATTACATTTTAGCAAAGTTCGACGCGTGCATGAGCAGCATTTCATGGTACGATTGGATCTGTGTAGCCGCTTCTAAGTTCATGCTGTTCTGAATACAGACTCCGTCAAAAGCTTTCCGAACACAACCCGAACGTTTCCGGCATCCTACCACGCACTATAAGCGAAAATTTTTGACGCCGAGGGCAGCGAGAGTACTATGTTAAGATATGTACCAAGTTTCATAAAAATTTAACTACCCCCATTTTTCGTGACATTCTTGGTCAGTTTCTTGTATTTTATAATGACACTCGAGGGGTTAATAATTAGATATCGTGACCCTAGAACCAGAGGATTCTGACTCACTTTTTTGATCAAAATGTGTTATTCGCACCAAAAGGGACCTAGTTTAACACGATCTCTACACGTAATTTTAATCTTATTCTAATATACCATCTCTAGGATGGACCCAAAGAAAGTTTTCTTTTTAGTCTACACGGAAAAAATAAGTCAACGAAATTTTACCTGACTAGTCAACCACTTTAGGATAGGGAAGAATTTTTGTAATAAAATCGTCTAGATTTTAAAACATTTCGAATTAATAATTTCCTAAACACAGGGGCGAATAACTGGGGTACGAGTTGCAGAAGAATTTTTTGTATTTGTATTAAATTTTAAATCAGAAATGTGTCCCAGTTTACATTATTTATTTTTTCCGTGTGTGTGCTCAAGACTTATATGGTGTTAGATCCTAAAACAATTCATGCCAAAGATGAGCTCAATTGGAGCATTTTTAGTAGTCGCAACAGAGCATTTTCCTATTTTTTGACGAGTCCTCCTGATTCGACTGGCGTTAAATTATGCTACAAGCGTTCAAGGTCAAGTAAAAATTTGATATCATGAATTATCATAAAAATTTTGATCCTCGTGGTTTTTTATCAAGCTTTCGAATTTATTTTGTGGGTCGTATTTCGCCAACCGTTTGAACATTCGGCTTCTAAGATTACTTTTATATATCTTCAAAAACACTTCTATTCATGACAAGTCTTTGAATTTATTTTAGTGGTTGCATTTCCAACTCTTTGGTGAGTAAGCCTGGAAATTACCATAGAATTAAGGGATTTTTGATAAAGTCTTTGACAATTTTTAAAATAAACCTTTAAATTTTGAGAACACTTTGAAGTATCCCCAGAAAACACCCCTATTCGCGACAAAACTTAGAATTCGTTTTGGTGGTTGTATTTCCAACCTATTATTATAGGTTATAAACCAGGCAAGTCGAGATTCATGACTTATCTGACAAAGTCGTTGTAGATTTTTTAAATAAACTTTTGGCTTGTGATATTACTGCTTAAATAATATAGATAACTGTCCCTATGTTTCACATCCATTTTTCTCCATATAGTAACAAAGTCACTGTCATCTAATGAATGGAAGTGAAATGGAAAAGAAAGAACATGGCTACTAAAAAATGTAGGTATTCGAATGTGTATGGTTGGGAATCTCGGGTTTTTAAATCTATTTAAAGCGCGTTAAATATAATCCCCATGGCGTTCTAACCGCATTTTTGCCAGAGGCGACGTGCTGCACTAAAAGGCACACTCCAATGTTTGACCAAGCTGTTCAAATATAAGCGGACATCAAATAACAGACAGTACTAACAAGCGCACAATTCGAATGCACTTCGAAAAACTCCCTGTTGGCAAACATTTTAACAGGATTAGAGTACACTTATAAGGGCTAATCTGTCCAAATAGTCCTATGGGAAATAAACCACAGGATTTAAAGTAGCTGTCATAAAGTTGTCGAACCTGCGAGATTTATGAATGGGATGCTCCTCCGGGAAACTGGAATCCTTACCACTCGCCATGTTTATTCTTTTTTCAGGTGCTGAAAAGCGAACTGAGAGAAGAACGAAAATAGTCGAATAATTGAGAGTCTTTTCAAATAGAATCATCTACTACAATTTGAAACGAGGATCTTTTAATTGAAATAACAATAATAATGCATCAATTTAATTTAAAAAAACGTGCTTTTCAATGATTATTCAATAATGGATATCCGAAGTATTTTAACTATATTTTATCTAACTAGCCACTTAAATGAAAGCAGAAATTAATTTTGATTATACTTAAAACTTTTTAAATTTTTATTAAAGCTTTTTCTGATATTCGAGTTGGATTTTTTAATATTAACATGCAAGTTTAGTAAGAGGGTTGAGGAAAAGACAAAATGTGTAAGCAACTCTGATTTGTGAACCCTGTATTTAACTTTCTATGGTTCACGTGCGATAGATACTGATGTGCATTCATTACACATTCACAATATTATCTTTACATCCTGCTACCCATTTGTCTATTCAGGACCACAATGATCGACAGAGAGAGGAAGGTTTTGGATACATTTACATAATGGCAGGACATTACACATGGCAGGACATCGACATTTTAAGTCGTTTTCACCTTCTTATATTTCGTTAGCATTTTTTATGTACACCGTACTGTCAAACTTGACAAATTCCAAATCCAAACATTCTGACAGCTTCAAAATTTTAAATTGTACCATTTTATAATTTAAATTTGCATCACATTCTAAAAAATTTATAAGATGGGTAAAAATGAAAAAAAATATCAACTTTCAACTAACAAGTTTTGCTGAAAAAAAAATATTTCAAATCTGATTAAAGTATGTTTATCTGTTAGTGTGTTCGTAATTACGTGTATGAAGAAAATAATGGAGTACAAAATCAAGCAACATAATTAGACTTTACATGTGCTGTTTTTTAAACAGTGTTTTATTTAATTAACAATATTCAACTGTTAAAAAACATGAGTTGACTATATAACAAATTAAATACATATTCCAACATGTATTATTGATTACTAATGACCATACTTGCACCTAATAGTAAATAATATGAATTTTCAATAAAGAATATTTTTTCATCTCTAATTCCTGATTCCTAATTCCTATAATTCCTGATTCCTGATTTCATCCCAATTCCTGATCATTTAAGGTTACGAGCTCTAGTTTTTGTTTCTAAAGTTTAAAAAAAATCTTCAATCCCTCGTATCATTTGACTATTTTTCTTTAAAATGAGCATTTAAAAATTTTAATAGTTCAAAAATGCCTTAAAGACAAGTGTTTATATAAAAAAATTCTGAATGTCCCAACTCCTGATCACCTAAATTTGAACTTAATATAACCCTTTAACTTTCGTTTTGACACAATAAATAAGGAATGAACTGTCAAATCTATATAAACAATATAGTAGTATTGATTTTATCTAATTTTGCCGAAAATAGACTTCTTAAAACACATGTGATCAAAAATTGGGGCATCCACCTTATTTACCTATTTTAAAATTATCATTATTTTCAGTCAACCCAGATGGTACAACTGGCGCGGTACTATGCCTATATTGTAAATGAGGAGTTATACCAGTTCTGTCAGTTATTAGTACCGCGCCGAACGCCGGAGTGGTATTGGCGTGGTACTGGCGCAGTACCGCGATCAGCGTCGGCAGTCTACACTGAGAGACTTTTCATTGTGCTTTTCATAAATTTCGTATCAATTTTTCAATATATTATCAATATATTATTCTCGATGCTACATTTTGACATACACTACCGACAGAAAGTTTGGGTACATTTGCATTGAACGTTTGAAAAAGCATGCTTCACTTCAAAGAAGTGTAGAAATTGACTGTACGACTTTAAAACATGAACCATTTGAAAGTTTAGAAAATTTTGCATCAAATGCAATCATTTTAATAAACGAGTCGAAAAATATTTGTCTTGAAACGCAAAGGTCTTTTGAGTTTCAAAGAAAAATTATCATTTTGATATCTTGCGTTCAACTCTTCGCCAAATCTAGAACAGTGTTCCCAAAAATTTGGCAAAACCATCAAATCAAGAGCAAACCCTACTCGTTAAATCTAGACCAAAAACATAAATAAATATTAAATAATAGCCGAGCAATCATAAAAAATATTTATTCGTGCAAAAGAAATTTTTGGGATGCTCGAAGTAAGAGATTTGTCGATCGCGTTGTCATCGTATGGAACCTAAATTTCATCGCATATACTCCCTGCAAGAGAACGCCGTTTTGGATTTTAAATACCTAACCATCAATAATAACCTTAAAGGAAATAAATTTGATTTATTTAAATTTAAAGCATTTTTGCTATACATTTTCTTAATTTATTTATTGCTTTATTGAGTGATTTATTTATTTGCTTTAACGAGTAGGATTTGCTCTTGATTTTATGATTTTGCCAAATTTTTGGGAACACTTTTCTAGATTTGACTAAGAGTTGAACGCAAGATTTCAAAATGATAATTTTGTTGAAAAAACCTCTGAAATTCAAGTCAAATATTTTTTGACTCGTTTATTAAAATGATTTAGATATAAGCGCATTCGACGCAAAATTTTCTATACTTTCAAACCGTCTATGTTTGAAAGTTGTCTCAGTGTACCAATTCAAAAATTATACACGGAAAAAATAAGTCAACGAAATTTTACCTGACTAGTCAACCGCTTTAGGATAGGGCATAATTTTTTTAAAACGTGGTATAACTTTTTTTAAAGAGTGACGGTCGTTACCGAAATAATAAAGAAAAGTCATCGAATTATTGAAAAACAGTATAGGAACAACAGTTCGACAATTTTTATTACACAGTTTTCGACGAAGTTTTAGAAAACCGTCGAATTTTTGTAATAAAGTAATCTAGATTTTAAAACATTTCGAATAGATAATTTTCTAAACACAGGCGCGAATAACTGTGGCACGAGTTGCTGGCCGAAGAATTCGTTGACTGTCTTCCAGACTCTAGAATCACGAGATGCGCAGTTGTCACTGTTCGTTTCATGGTTGGGTTAATAACGCAGTGACGTTAGTGTCAAGAGGTATTAAAGGAAGTAAAAAACAAAAGTACAGAAATAAATAAATTAAATTTAATGACATTTATTATATTATTTTATATTATATTACATTGCATATTTTTCATAATTATACTTTATTTCATATAAAATCAATGCAAAAAATAAAAATCTTAAATTTGATAATCCACCTAATATTACAAATTTGTGAAACAAAAAAATTATCGATGAAAGGCGGCATAGATATTTCTCAGTCGACCCTGCATTTTTCAGAGGTGGAACATGGGCATGAGGTTTCCATTCAATACCATATGATCCACGATGGCCTAGAGGCTTAGGTGTTGGGATGCGATGCGTTAAAAATAGGTTAAGGTAGTATTAAACTTAGGTTCGAATCCGCAGCGGTTTAGGATTTTTAATAGCGTTATAAGCGTTGGATTATATGTGTAGTAATCGTGTGTGTACAATATTGTATATTATTATTATTTATCGGCATTTGGAACTCGAAAGTTCATTGCCTCATCTACCCGAGACCGCCACGCGTTTCTA
>JBAGKK010503201.1:0-14611 GCA_037177015.1 Euceroptres primus | reverse complement strand
TCAAATGATGATAAAAATTTTAATAACTAGTAATTCACACCACTATGAATTTAAACAAAAATTTGTTTTAATAAATACATTACTGAATTTTAATATTTTTTCTTTTAAAACGTCGTTTTTTGAATCGGGGGGGCTCGGCCCCCCGAACCCCCCGGCCGGGGTTCCGCCCCTGGACCCCGCTGGGAGGCTTCACCCCCCACCCGGGGCTTCACCCCCTGGACCCCCACTGGTCCGCCAAAATTAGCCCGTGAATGACGAAAAAAACGTCTTTCTTTTGCATAAAATATCGTGTGCAACTTACAGTCAAACCCGTTCTCAAACTCGGATGTTTTCGGTACTCGTCCTCGCTCGAGAACGGAAATGTTTGACTGTGCGATACACAATGTACTATTAATAGTGATGTTTTACCGGCAGTAAATCTAATTTACCGACAGCTCTTTGAATATGATAAAGACTAATTTACCGACAGTTAAGCTGTTTTACCTACTATCACAGATGTACCGACCAGCACTGTCGGCAAAACTAATTTACCGACATAATTTTGCTTTTTCGCCCGCAAAAGTAATTTTAGTAAAAAGAAACTTATAATTTTCAAATTTCAGCTCAAGTTCTCGTTCTAGCTTCCAAATTAGGCAGGCAAAGTCGAGAATTTACCACCAGAACAGTTAAATGTCTTTTTTCTCTCACATAATCGATGTGTTTGAAATCACCGACTCGTTCTTTTGAAATCCGCCGTTCACACAAAGGCGATATTCGAGAAAGGCACTATTTTGTGTGACGAATTTGACTATTAAACACTATCGCTTTATAAATCAGTCCATTTTGTTGTGGAAGCGGGTTTTCTATCCTTGGTCTTTCTCTTGAGAATCTGCTTTTGATGTTCGTACTCGAAATCTTCTTCAGTTACGTTCAGTTTTTGAATCTGTAAAAATCAAAATAAATAGTTCTGCTTTACCGACAGTGTAAGGTTTTACCGGCAGTGGGATCTGTTTTACCGACAATAGAAACTGTTTGACCAACAATGGAATCTGTTTACTAACGATAGAATCTGTTTTACCAACAATTGAATCTGTTTTACTAACGGCAGAATCTGTTTTACAAAAAATAGAATCTGCTTTATCAGCAATAGAATCTGTTTTACCAACAATAGGATCTGCTTTACCAACAATAAGATCTGCTTTACCAACAATAGGATCTGCTTTACCAAGAACAGAATCTGTTTTACCAACGACAGAATCTGTTTTACTAACAATAGAATCTGCTTTACCAGCAATAGAATCTGTTTTACCAACAATAGAATCTGCTTTACCAACAATAGGATCTGCTTTACCAAGAACAGAATCTGTTTTACCAACAATAGAATCTGTTTTGCCAACAATAGAATCCGTTTTACCAACAATAGAGTCTGTTGTACCAACGTCGGACAACTATTATCGATAGGGCAATTTGTTTTACCGACTTCAAAGCGGAATTACCAACTGAATGTTCCGAATTACCGGCAATATGTGCTTCAGACTGAATTATCGATAGTCAACTCTGCTTTACCGACCATGGGCCTGTTTTATCGATATTTGGGCCAAAAAATTGTAAAGTTTACCTGATAAACTAAAGCCTCTTCCTCCATAATTTCGGGTGGTGGATTCCTGAGGATCTGAAGCGTTTCGTACATTGTTGGACATTTTTTTGTGACGGAACTTCGACCCAAGCAGCTTTTCAGCAAAACCAGGCCCACTTTGAAAATAATCTTGACGCCCTCACACAAAAACATGTCCCATATTCGCAAAATACTTTCCCAGGGTAAAGTACGTGTGTAGACACACAAAAACCACTCAGTCATGTACAGAATCGGCTCCATTTTCTGCTTCTTCTGCAATTTCGAATTAGAAAAATGTTAATCAAAATTTTACAAATCAAACTGAATCTTATGAAGCGGATTTTCTATTATTATCGCGAAAGCAAACAAATTAATAGTATATTATGCACCTAGGGGGAGAAGAGGGACTTTTTCGACATGTACGGAAAACGTACACAAGTTGAAAAAGTCCCTCTCCCCTTTGGCGCATACGATATTTTTTATAACAAATGTATGATTTCTGCCCATATTTAAGTTTGAAACCTATTGTCACGGAAAAATTTCCGTGGGAATAACTTATTGTTACGGAAATTTCCGTTACAATAGTCTATTGTCAAGAAAAAATTTCCGTTGAAATAAACTATTGTTACGGTAATTTATGTAATAATAGCCTATTTTCACGGAAAAATTTCCGTAAAAATAACTTATTGTTACGGAAAGTTCCGTAAAATAGTCTATTGTCACGGAAAAAATTCTGTAAGAATAACTTATTTTTACGGAAATTTCCGTAAAATAGTCTATTGTCACGGAAAATTTTCCGTAAGAATAACTTATTTTTACGGAAATTTCCGTAAAATAGTCTATTGTCACGGGAAAATTTCCGTAAGAATAACTTATTGCTACGGAAAGTTCCGTTAAATAGTCTATTGTCACGGAAAAAATTCTGTAAGAATAACTTATTTTTACGGAAATTTCCGTAATATTCCATTTTCACGAAAAAATTCCTTGGGAATGGCTTATTGTTACGGAAATTTCCGTAACAATAGTCTATTGAGGCGAAAAAATTTTCGTAGGAATAGCCTATTGTGATGTAAATTTCCGTAACAATAGCCTATTGTCAAGGAAAAATTTCCGTGGGAATAGCCTATTGTGACAGAAATTTTCGTAACAATAGTCTATTGTCATGGAAACATTTCCATAGGAATAACTTATTGTCACGGAAATTTCCGTATCAATAGGCAACCAAAATTTCCTAAGAGTTTTTACGGGGAGGGCTGATTATCGCAAAATGCGAGCGTATAGACGTATAATTTTTCATTATTTATATATGAAGTCAATTTTTACTCCCTAGGGAGTAAAAAGTAGAGGTTTAGCCCCGCTTAATAGGCATGAAAAAGGGCAAAAATCATGCATGTGTTATAAAATAGTACATTATTCGCCAAGTTTAAACGCAAATTTTGGCGAAAGCGTAGTTTAAATCACGAGGCGAAGCCGAGGGATTTAATCGCTCGAGCCAAAATTTTCGTTTGGACATGGCAAATACAGTGCTTTTCGTAATGAGATTGAGAAAAAGCCAAATGAAAATGTCGAAATGACGAAAAAACTTTTAGTTTCAGAAGATATTTCAGCGCCTATTATTTACAATTCGGACCGGTAAATCACTGTAAATTTATTCCACGAGAAAAACTACTTTTGGTGTCGAAAAATTATTTACGACATAAATAAGTAAGAAATATCCTTATAAAAAATTGATTCTTCTTCACTCTTTCTGATTTTTTTCTACAAAATGAATTTACCTTTTATTCTGAAAACAAGATTACGGGATCGTAACTTTATTGAGGATTTCAAAATATTTAGCAACTAATCAAACTTGAAACAAATTTAAAAAATACTGCCATAAATTTAAAATTTCATGCCACCTTAAATTCCTCGGATTCTTTAATGAGTTGTTAAATAATAAATATTAGGCGATATATAAAATTGATATTTAATATATGACTAAATATATTAAGAGTAACTTTTAAAAAAATGTAAGTAAAAAATTTTCAATTCAAACCCTGCTTTCAGGGACTTTTCCGTCCGAATTTATATAGCATTAGCGTAATTATGTTTCTCCAATCATTACTGTTCTTTTTTTTTTTAGGGTTTCGTAGCCTCGGGCAGAAACCCTTATAGTTTCGGTCGGTTTGTCCGTCGTACTATTTTGACTTATGGCCCAAAAGTGGCATAAGACCCAAAATTTACATAGGACCCAAAACTTACATGGGACCTAAAATTCGTGCAGGATCCAAAATTGGCATAGGGCCAAAAATTGGCATAGGACCCAAAATTTACATAGGACCTAAAATTCGTATAGGACCCAAAATTGGCATAGGGTCCAAAATTGGTATAAGAGCCCAAAATTGGCATAGGGCCCAAAATCTGTATGTGGCCCAAAATTGGTATTGGGCCCAAAATTTATAAAGGGCCCACTATACATAATACGACCCCATTTGACATAGACCCAATATGGACAGGGTCCAAAACTGAGATTGGACCAATATGGATATAGGCCCCAAAACTGGCATAGGATACAATATGAGCATAGGGCCCAAAACTAGCATATGGCCTAATATGGACATAGGACCCAAAACTGCCATAGGGCCCCATATGGATGCAGGACAAAATATGAACATAGGAACCAAAACTGACATAGGATTCAACAAGGACATAGGACCCAATATGGTCATAGAACCCAAAACTGGCATAGGATTCAATATGGAAATAGGAGTCAATATGGACATAGGGTCCAATATGGGAATAGGATCCAATATAGACATAGGGCACAAAACTGACATAGGATCCAATATGAGCATAGGGCCCAAAACCAGCATATGACCTAATATGGACATAGGACCCAAAACTGGCATAGGGCCCCATATGGACACAGGACACAATATGAAGATAGGAACCAAAAAGGGCATAGGACCCAATATGGTCATAGGGCCCAAAACTGGTATAGGATTCAATATGGACATAAGGTACAATATGGAGATAGGGTCCAATGTGGACATAGAGTTCAATATGGACATAGGGTCCAATATGGACATAGGACCCAATATGAACATAGGACCCAATATGGACATAGCACCCAAAACTGGAATAGGATTCAATATGGACATCGAACCCAATATGGACATAGAACCCAATATGGATATAGGACCCAATATGGGCATAGGGCCCAATGTGGGCATATTACCCAATATGGGCACATTACCCAATATGGGCATAGAGCCAAATATGGACATAGGGCCTAATATGGACGTAGGGTCCAATATGGACACAGGACCCAATATGGATATAGTACCCAATATGGCCATAGGACCCATATGTACATAAGACACAATATGACCATAAGACCCAAAACTGGCATAGGGCCCAATATGGAAATAGGGCCCAATATGGATATAGGACCCAATATGTGCATAGGGTCCAATGTGGACATAAAGCCCAATATGTGCGTAGAACCCAATATGGACATAGGACCCAATATGGATATAGTACCCAATATGGATATAGTACCCAATATGGATATAGTACCCAATATGGATATAGTGCCCAATATGGATATAGTACCCATGGGCATAATACCCAATATGGGCATAGGACCCAAAACTGACATAGGATATAAGGCCCAATATCAATATAGCACCGCCTAAAGCTACGGAACCCTTCCTTGTAGGCGCTTGTCGCCTACTATAACTAATTTTTTAATAAAGAAAACCATTAAACTTGCTTAGTACCAAATGCTTGTAGGCAACAGGAGAAACTCTTTTGAGCAAAGCGAAAAGAATATCGCCATCTCTCTGCAAGGTTTCCATCCCCTGGCTGTAATATCCAATCAGATATTTGTCGCAGACAGCAACTAAACACCAGAAAGCTTGTACAGCAGGCATATGCATGAGCAGAAAAGCCGCAATTGGAGCTTGGGCCTGACAATATCCCACTTTGCTATTCAGAATCGAGTAAGCCTTCAGGACCTGGAAAAGTTCCTGTTGTCCCGGAGCATTCTCAACGAACATCTCATGGTGGGGAAATTGTCTGTGAAGGTCCTTTTTGATATCCTCGATATATTTCGGATCGCCTGGTCTCTCAATCAGCTCCTCGTAGAGATTCGGGTTCTCGTTGAAAAGCAATTGACCTCCGCAGAGATTTAGCCAGGCGCGAAGTCGTACCGAAGGTGGAATACCTTTTCGACATCTGTCGCGAACCTTACGGTAATTTGTGCTCATAAACACGTTCCAGTTATTTAACATACGGATCCACTTCCTCTCTCGTCGCAAAATCACCTCCGGAGAAATCACCTGCTTTCTGAAAAAAAAATCGCAGTGTCAATTTTTTTATTTATTTTTAATGAAACTGTTAATTTAATGTAAGGGAATATGTCTAAGATTTTAGTTTTTTTAAATGTCCTGTTTGATGTTATTGTTTAAACTTCATAAGTTCTTTAATGATATTCGAATCACTCTCATATTAATTGTTTTCTTTCTTACGTAATTTAGGCTGGGTTCCTTATTGGAAAATTTTAATAATCTGCCTTTTTAGGGTTTCGTAGCCACGGCCAGAAACCCTTATAGTTTTGGTCTGTTGTCCGTCCGTTATCGTACGGACTCAAAATTGACATAGGACTCAAAATTCGCGTAGGACCCAAAATTGATATAGGGGGCCCAAAATCGAAATAGGGCCCAAAATTAGCATAGGACCCACAAATAACATAGGACCAAAAATTGACATACGTCCCAAAATTGGAATAGGGCCCAAAATTGGAATAGGGCCCAAAATTGGCATACGGCCCAAAATTCGCGCATGTCCCAAAATTGGAATGGGTCAAAAATTAACATAAGATCCGAAATTCGCGTAGTATCAAAAAATGACATAGGGCCCAAAATTGACATAGGACCCAAAATTCGCATAGGGCCCAAAATTCGCCTAGGACCAGTTTCAGATTACCGAATTTGCATCTTACCGAATTTTATCTTACCCATTTTTCATATTCCTGAATTTTCATTTTATGGAATTTGCATATTCCCGAATTTTCATTTTACCCAATATTCGTTTTACCGAATTTGCATCTTACCGTATTTTCAGATTTCCGAATTTGCAACTTACCGAATTTTCAGTTTACCGAATTTGCATTTTACCGAATTTTCAGATTCCTGAATTTTTATTTTAACAAATTTGCACATTCCAGAATTTTTATTTTACCGAATTTGCATTTTACCAAATTTTCATCTCATCGAATTTGCATATTCTCGAATTTTTATTTTACCCAATATTCAGTTTACCGAATTTGCATCTTTCCGTATCTTCAGATTCCCGAATTTGCAACTTACCGAATTTTCAGTTTACCGAATTTTCAGATACCCGACTTTTCATCTTATCGAATTTGCATATTCCTGAATTTTTATTTTACCCAATATTCAGTTTACCAAATTTGCATCTTACCGTATTTTCAGATTCCCGAATTTGCAACTTACCGAATTTTCAATTTACTGAATTTGCATTTTGCCGAATTATCAGATTCCCGAGCTTTCATTTTACAGAATTTGCATCTTATCGAAATTCAGATTACCGAATTTTCATATTCCCGAATTTGCACCTTACCAAATTGCGTCATCCCGAATTTTTATTTTACCGAATTTACAAACTAAAAATTCGATTTAAAAAATTTGGGAATTTGTGATTCGTTAAGATGAAAATTCGGTCAATTGAAAATTCGGTAAAAGAAAAATTCGGGAATCTGAAACTTCGGTTAGATGCAAATTTAGTAAAATAAAAATTCTAGAATATGAAAGTATGGTAAAATGAAAATTCGGTAACATGAAAATTCGGTCAACTGAAAATTCGGTAAAATGAAAATTCGAGAATCTGAAAATTCGGCAATTTGTGGATTCGGTAAAAAAAAGTTTCGGAATAATGCTGATTCGGTTACAAGTACTTTCGGTAACTTAGATACGTCGCTTTTTGAAATTTTTTTCTGTTTGATTCAATTGTTCAAACTTCATACTTTTTTTCATTTAATCATATTTTAATCTCTCTCACATAATTTTTTTTCTCACATTATTTATGCAGGGTTTATTATTGGAAAATTTTAGTAATCTATATATCTTTTATACCTCTCTGGACTATATTGTGATCCTCCCAAAAATCCATGTCGATCTGGAACCGTCGACACGACAGAACTACATTGATAAATACTGCTGCCTTCTGATTCGGATTCTCCATTTTCTCCATTCAAATCCTCCTCGACACTGTGCAAGGTTGAAGCAGCCATTGCATTGTATTATTTTTCTATAAAAATATATATTCCACAACTATAAACAATTTTACAACCGCTTTTAATTTATTTTAATAAATTGAAATTTCCAACAAAGTGTTCCTACGTCACGATTTTGTAATGAATGTAAAAAAACACATTGTACGAGTTAGAATCGTAGTTATTTTATTTTATCATTTTATCACATCGTAGTTAGAACTAGAATTTTTCATTTTACTTTTATTAATAATTACCACAATCTTCCGAAACCTACAACTTTTTTTTAGCTTTAACGAATGAGTTTTTAATATTAATTAATGTGATGTGACGCACGCTCGTTTTGCCTGATTTTTCGTGGAAATGCCCAAATATTAAATAGTATAAATTAATGATAAATATATATTTATAGTTAAATAATAGATATATTTTAAGAGACTTGGAAAATTTATATGAATAGTTTATCTAGCAACGGATTGCTAGATAAACTAACGAAGAACATAACACATCCTTTTATGTTCTTCATGTGATATTATATCACGAATTACCCACTGAGTATAAAAAATATTCGGCAGTCCTATTTTTTTAAAAAATGAAGATAACGCGTTGAAACTTAAGGGAATAATAGAAAAGATAATGACGCATGGCTGTTGTCTAACTTTTTAAAAATTTTGAAAAAAAAATTCAAAATAATTTTTCTTCAAAATTTTGAAAAAATTAGACAACCATGCGTCATCATGTTTTTTATTATTCACTTAAGTTTCAAAGCGATAACTTTATTTGTTTAAAAATAGGACCCCCGAGTATTTTTTATACCCAGTCGGTAATTCGTGACAAAATGTATCACACACCCTTAAGAGAGGTTTGTAAATATAATAATTTTGGGAAATAATACAGAATATATTTAGGCATCGAAGTCTGGTTCATTTCAGATTTTATTTTGGAAAAGAATTATTTTTGATCATTTTTTTTTCGAAATAAAAAGTAAAACGCAGTAGACATCCTATTTTAAAACAAACAGATATCAAGTTGAAACTTAAGAGAATGATAGGAAATATAAATGTGCACATCTGTTGTCATTTTTTTCAAAATTAAAAAAAAAATTATTTTGAAAAAAAAATTTTTTTTAATTTGAAAAAAATTATTAAAGAAAATTTTTTTTTAAATTTGAAAAAAAATTATTTTCAAAAAAAATTATTTAAAAACAAAAATTTTTTCAAAATTTTGAAAAAATGACATAACAGATGTGCCCTATAATATTTTCTATCATTCTCTTATGTTTCAACTTAATATCTTTGTTTAAAAATAGGATTGCCGAATATTTTTTATACCCCGTCGGTAATTCGTGACATCATAACTTATCACACGCCCTTAATAAACCCACTGAATATAAATGAAACATCGGTTGGTAATTCGTGACATTAAGTATCACATACCCTTAAGAGCATGTCACACTAACCTCAAAATTTTTTTTCATCCAACTCACGTTCACACGAAATGAGATATCAATTTGAAACTTTAGTCAAGTTTAACCAATAAATTTGATGGTGAATATTTACATAAACAGTTCATCTAGCAACAGATAATGTTTCGACCAAGAATCCAATATTCGAAACAAAATCCTAAGTTTAAAAAAATGCAAAATTATTCAAAATCTCCACAATATCGTGCCAATCGTTTAGAGATTAAAAATTACTTTATAAAAATCGAAATTAACGTTTAACACTTCGATAAACCTGTGCATTTGTTGGCATATTTTTAATTGGCCCCCCGAAAAGTTGAAATGACACATCGTCCAGGGGCCACCTACAAAATTGCCTGTTTCTACAAAACCTGACACGTCGCAACTTGCAGACTGCAGTGTATATCTATATATAATTATTTGTAATAAAAACACAAATGACTCACAAACGCCCATCAGACGACGATAATAGAAGAATAAATCCTGATGAAGAATCTGCTGTGCATTTGACGCAATGTCGCATCGACTTCCATTTATCAACACTTATTCACTGCCCACTCACTTTTCGGTCAACACCCTCGCAATTATCCGTCGTTTCAGACGTAATTTGCACTTATTTTAATCGTTTCACTCTTTCGGTTTTGGTACGATATCTGTCAAGAGTCCGTGGGGCCTAAAAAAGGCCAAAAAGCTCAGACTGATTAACAAGCAATCAAGTTTCAACCAATCGTGCGTGACATCAGGCACTGTTTACTTTACTACACGAAACGACAGACAACATGCTGTCCTTATCTTACATTGGGCGAGGATTCTTGTCTTGCCTGAAAAAAAACTGACGTTCCTAACCTTAATTTTCCCGTTTCGTTGTGGTCGAGAAATAACGGTAATCGCAAGTCGAGAAAAAACCAAACTAAACCTTTAAAATTTTCACTGAAATTCGAGATACATTTATAATTTTAACATGAGCAATAATGCAGAGACAACTAAAGATATGAGACGATAAGTTATAAATAAATATACACAAAAGGGAAGAAAGATGCTTTTTCGACTGCGCATGCGTGTGGCCCACAAAGCGCGCGCTTATTTAAAATTATAAAATGCACAGTTGTGGAACTTCGTTAATAATCAATTATTTTTAAAAACTTGCGTGTTTTTTGGATGCAATTTAATCCACGTATTAGGAATAAAACACTTCTGTTAATATTTATCCATATGATTATTGAAAGTATTTATTAATATTTAAATTAATTGCAAATAAGCACGCACTAGTGGCAGTATTAGGCATTTTAATTTGACGTCACTGTGTCGGTAAGATCAATATCTTCCTGCCTTGATAGAAACCATAGAGGAAAAAGAGAAATAATGATTGGCGGCATAAATTCAAATTTTCATATCGTCATTACATTAATTAACTTTATTAAAAGAAGTAAAGCTTTTTTCGACTATAAATATAATTTTAAACGATTATCACTATCACTAAAGTTAAAAATAATTAAACTAAATAATGAACTCAGTCGGACCTCCACCATTTCATATCGGATCTCCTTTTTCTTCCTACAGGACCACTGTAAGAAGAAAAAGGAGATCCGATATGAAATGGTGGAAGTCCGACTGTATAGTTTTTATTTTTTGTGCCTATGGAAACTCCTGTCAGGTTAGGTTAGATCAGATTTTAAGGTTGTGTTTGTGTAGCAGACGACGAACGCAAATGTGTCACGCAGTTGTCAAAAATTTATTACATAAACCAAAACTACATTTCTCTTTTTTATTAGAATAATTTTTCTCAGTTACGTTAAATGTTTTCCTTCGAGTAGTAGCTATTTTTACTCTTTTTAAAAGGAAAGTTTTTCTGGAAAAATGAGGAATCCAAGAGTTCTTCGATCACTTTTCCAAAGCAGCCAACAACTTTTTATCAGAGGTCTGAAAACAAATCCAAGGGAAAGTCAAACCGGAGCGGCAAATTCCAATTCTGAAAATGAAGATGAAACGACGCATTTTGGATTTAAAACCGTCAAAGTCAGCGAGAAAGCAAAAGAAGGTAATTTTTATTTTATTTTTTTTGTTTTCTAAACTATACTTGTATTTATATTCTCATATTATAATTAAGATATTAAATTTTTGATAAGGAATTTATTTTTAGATCGTATATACCGCATATACCTAGTTAAAACCAATGGTGAAATTTGATTGGTTAAATCCGCAATTGCGCGCGAAATTCCAAATCAGAAATAACTGTAATCCTTTTTCCCTTTCTATAAAGCGATTTATTCTTTATTTTATTGTCTCAATATCATCGTTATCATCTTCTTATCTTAAAATAAAAAAAATTTCTTATAAAAGACTTTAAATAATAAATAATAATAAGAATAATAATAAATATCCAAACAGTTCGTTCAGTTTTCGAAAACGTGGCCGATTCTTACGACAATATGAACGATGCAATGAGTTTTGGCATCCATAGAATTTGGAAAGACCTTTTTATTCAAGAATTGGGCCCCACACATGGAAGTCGACTTCTGGATTCTGCAGGTGGAACTGGAGATATCGCTTTCCGATATCTCAAGTATCTTAATAACACACCAAATCCAACGAATGCCCAAAGTCACGTGACTGTCTGCGATATAAATCCCAATATGTTGGAAGTCGGGAAAATTAGGGCAGAGAGGCAAGGATGGACTATAGAAAATGGATACGATATTGACTGGAAAGAAGCTGATGCTGAAAAACTTCCTTTCCCGGATGATTCCTTTTCTGCTTATACAATCGCCTTTGGCATCAGGAACGTTACGCACATCGATAAGGTAGTTCCAAATTCAAAATTCGCGCCAAAATTTTCAAGGTTAAAATACTATTTTGGCGCCAAATTTAAATATTGTAACTTATTTTGGCGCCAAATTTAAATATTGTAACTTATTTTGGCGCCAAATTTACATATTGTAACTTATTTTGGCGCCAAATTTAAATATTGTAACTTATTTTATTTGCCCTTGTTTTCTGGAAAACAAATGGACTTGAGAAATATTTTTGCAGGTTTTAGCAGAAGCTTATAGAGTTCTTCAACCTGGAGGTCGATTTTTGTGTCTTGAATTTAGTCACGTGCACAACGACACCATAAAATGGTAATTTAACTGTTTTTTCTGGAGAATGAAATTATGGAATGTAAATTTTTCAATTTTATTCTACTTTCATTTTATTAATCAACATTGAAATTAATTTTTCAGGATTTACGACCAATATTCTTTTCAAATAATTCCGGTCATGGGAGTTTTAATTGCGAATCAATGGCAACCATATCAATATCTAGTTGAAAGCATTAGGAAATTTCCAAAACAAGAACATTTCAAGGTATTATAATATTAAAAATTTGGAGGCCTTGACGGTTTTAATATTCTAACAACGGTTCAAATAAATCTTAATCATTAATTTCAAATTGAAATATCAGGTACTTCTATTTTTTTAGCAATAATTTTTGCAGTTTCTGAGCTTTTTTTAAATTTGGTTTATTAAGAAAAATTTAATTTCTTTTTTTTCAGGAAATGATCTCAAATGCTGGATTTAGGCACGTTAGTCACAAGGATCTGACCTTTGGAGTTGTAGCTATTCATTCTGGATTTAAAATATAAAATAAAAATTTGTAAAAAATTTTCTAATCAGTTTTGTAAATTTATAACAGAATTTATGTTATTAAAATTTTTTTAGAACGGATTGCTTATTATGAACATCGACATTTCGAACGCACATTGCGGTCCATGGATACAATTGTACCTAAAATACATAAAAGAGATATTCCACAAAAAATCAAAATACAAATATTTTTTTGATCGCGCCTCTTTTGAAACTTCGAGTTTCTGGACCTGTAGAGCGGGTTGAAACACAGTGTTTGCATCCCTAGAGTTTCAACCCCAGGGCTGAAACAAAATGTTTCAACCCTAGAGCTGGAACAAAATGTTTCAACCCTAGGGATGCGAACACCGTGTTTCAACCCGCTCTACAGGTACCGAAACTCGAATTTTTAATAGATTTGCTATGAGAAATAATATGCATTACTCGGTATGTAACACAGCGATCGCAAATCGTGTGAGTGTAGCTCTCGCTTCGCTCGGGCAGCAAACTTCACACTCGTTGCAATCCCTGTTTCATCCCTTGTAATGCAACATACTATCAAAAACTGACTTCTAACAGTCATATCTTGTGAATAATTAAAGATAAAATGTTCCTTTTTAAAATTTAGTACAGAGAGTTTAATACACTTTAATTTCTGTACAGACTATTTCAGACCTTTTCCTTCAAGCGAAACTTTGACCAAGTAGTACGCAAGAGCTCTACAAACTCTTCTGAAATGCTTCACAAAATATAGAAATTCCCCCCAAAAAAATATGTGGAGTTCATGTCAAACGGATCAAGAATTTTCCTCTTGGAAAGAGATTTGACTGTAACTCAGCGTATACAGTCCTATATTAGTGAAGAAAAATACCCCCAAGTATTTTTTGAAAATTCAAAAAAATGTCAGAGATAAATAGTGCATTCTTTGATTCTGGAATCAAAGCATTCTGACATACATTCATTGTTTATATGTTGCTTTTACTTATTCAATTATTTAAAATCATACTTTAACAATGAAAATTGTTTACTTCCAAATTTTATAAATTGCCATCTTACATTGAAAGCATTAATTAAGTTGTCTGAACAGTCACATAATGCACTACGCCATGCACTAGCCGCGTCGTATCTTTTTCACCAAATATTTTTCTCGAATAATGTACGGATACTTCCCATATGATATGAAAAAAATCGTAGAAGCGTTTTTTTTAAAAATCGAATTTTAAAAAAAATTTAATATTTTGAGATTTTTAAAAAGATAGGTCCATTTCTTCTAAAAACAATTGAATAATTATGAGAAAAGGGACTCAGTATTAAAATTTATTGCTTAAAAAATATTTTGTTTTACTTATAAGTAATGAATACTTACCTATTTTCAATTAATTTAGGAGAAAAAAGTAGTCGTAAGTGCTAAAAAACTAAAAACTTAATTTTTAATTACATTTGTTTATAAATATGTTTAATTACTTATGAAAATTTTAAGTGACGAATAAACCATTTTGAATTAATTTCTGCGAAAGAAAGAATGAAAAATGTGCAAAAAATGAAAAATTTTGAAAAAATTAATTAATTTAAATAATTACTTATTTATTTATAAGAAATGTGTAATTGATCATTCAGTACATTATATTTTAATGCATTAATCAAAACATGATTGAAATTACATTTTTCAGTACGTTTGACT
>JBAGKK010503190.1:0-14611 GCA_037177015.1 Euceroptres primus | reverse complement strand
TCACTTTTTTCTACGTAATCAATGCGTTTTAAGTACAGGATTGCCTAAAATCATGACGCGGTCAGATCCGACCCGACAAATAAAAACTTTTCTAAATACCAAAATAAATTTCCCAATCGGAATGGAAGCAAATTAAGGTGCTTCTAAAAGATAGAAAGAAAAAATATTTTTTTCTTTCTATATTTTACTCGAAAGAAAAAAATATATAAATTATTAAAATTTATGTAATTGCGAGTGTAATTTTATTTAAAAATTAAATGTAATGAAATGAAGTTAAATCTGAAATGCAGAAACGATTCAATTTCAAAGTCTACCAACTAAGAAGGTATAATTTTTTTAAAATCCGAAATTAATTCCCAAATCCTACAAAAATACTAAAAACTATCAACGATTGCACCGACATTAGAATTTAATGTCATCTGGATGATGAAAATCGCCATAAATTACATAGTAGCACTCTTACGAGCTATTTAAAAAAAAAAACTTTGTGTATATATTTAAATTCTCAGAGTGTCATACATCACAGCTATCGAGAAATTGAAGCACAAAGTTCACGAAGAATAGAAAGAGATATACTCTAGACTCTAGACTGTCAACATAAATAATACCAGTTCCCTTAGAAATGCTACTAAGTTTCCTCTGCCAAATAATAATCAACGAGAAGCTTATTTTTAATTACAGTTTCCTAAACAACCTGTCAAAAAGAATTTCCATCTAAATTTATAAAACTAAGAAAACATGTTTGTTAGTGCAGCAAGATAAATATTTATCAGGACTTCTCACGATTCGAATGCAAATATAATTATCTATATTATTACAATGTGGAAAAACCTGATTCTACTTCAGTTGCGAATGCGGATTAAGTGAAAGTCCACTTTGAGGTTTGCGGCAAATTTTTAATTTACCTTCTAAATTAAATTCAATTCAAAATTAATAAACCAGAAAAAATGACTATGATTATTCTTGCGTTAAAAAAAATAAATAAATAAACAGTACGAAACTTAAACATAAGTTTTTAAATCAGAATTTTCTGCTATTTTACTGATGACAATTGTTGGTGCACTGGCTGAGAATTAAAGTTAAAATATTAATCTTGGTGAAAGAGAGAAACGATATCAACGTCCTTGATTGGCAATTCCAAGGACGAATGTTTGTGAAAGTGTATAACGATATTTTGTAGACCAATATTTGAACAGCTGTTGGCTTCAAATCTGCTTCATTTTTTCTAGATCTCTGTACTATTATTATCTACACATCTACAGGTACCTCTTAATTTGAATTTATTCCATGTAAACCTAATTTTAATGTTAGTAATTAAAAAATTTTTAAAACACCTCATAAGTTTTGTAAATAAAATTAGAACAAATAGGAATGAATCTAGAATAAGATAACATAAAGAATTTAAAAACTTAGCTAAATAAGTTTTGTTATTTAATTAATAGTAATTAATTTAGAAATCTAAATTACATTAGAAATAAAATATCTAAACTCCAATTAGTTTTTGCTTTAGGTTTGGTTTTAATCAATGTAAATCCAGTTTTAATGTTAAAAATTAGAACTTTAAAACATTTCAAAGTTATATAATTTTTGTAAATAAAATCAGAACAAATAATAGAAACGTACCTCAAATATAGAGAAAAAAATCTGTTGAATTAACAGAAGTCATCTGTTGAAATAGGGACAACAGATTTTTTCTGTTATATTTTCAGAAATTTCCGTTAAACTTGCAGATTGTTACTAAATTTAACTGATATTTCCGCAGATTTAACAGAAATGTTAGGTTAAAATTTTAAAAAAATATAGAATTCGGTTAACCTAACAGACATTTCTGTTAATTCTACAAAAATATCTGTTAAATTTACCAACCATCTGCAAATTCAGGGTGTCTAGCGATCAGGCCATTTAAAATTCCCAGGTTTTTCCCGGTCAAATTTTTTCCCCCGATGAAGTTAAAAATATCTTTTTGTGATTTTTGAAAGTGAACGTATATATATAGAAATGTGGAAATTTTAACATAATATACATATACAAAATTTACATTCGTAAATAAAATAATTATTTATTTACACGTGCCAAACTTATCTTTAATCACAGACTGAAGTGATAAATATTAATCGACTGTACATATTTTAAATCTTTCGTAACATGTAAAATAAATATTTTTTAAATTATGCAGTCAGAATCGCAAGTAGTTGCTTAAATGCTATTAAAATCTGAAGAATAAAAAAATAAAATATAAGTATAATCCCAATCCTAAATAAAATTCCCGGGTTTTTTCCGTTATAATAAAATTCCCGGGTTTTTCTCGGTAAAATAAAATTTCCGAGTTTTTCCAGATTTCCCGGTCCGCTAGACACCCTGAAATTTAGCAGAAATTTCTGTGAATATAACAGAAAAAAACTGCTGTTTATTTGAACCGATGATTCTGTTAATTTTACAGATTTTTTCCTCCGTGAATAAAATAACGTAAAGAAGTTGAAAACTTATGTTCTTAGCTAAATAAATTTTCTTATTCAATGAAGAGAAATTAATTTAGAAACCCCAATTAATTTTCTTTTAGCGATCGTAGTCATTTCTGTTTTAACTCCAAAATCAAATATAATAAAAAAAAAAAAGATTTTAGTTAATAATTTCAAAAGCATTACCGCATCTCTTTTTTTTTTGACTTTCATTTTCATGACTTGATTCGCTATTCAATACAAAAAAGGTCGAGACTAAACGTACAACATTTTAGTTAATACCTCACAACGATATATAACTAAAGGTTAAGATTTTATATAATCCTAACAACGATGTTAAAAATCTTAATTTAATTAAAGATTAAGATTTTATTTAATCCTTACAGCGATGTTAACAATTTTAACATAATTAAAGATTAAGATTTTATTTAATCCTCACAACGATGTTAAAATTTTTAATGTAATTAAAGATTAAGATTTTATTTAATCCTCGTAGTGATATTACAAATTGTAATATAATTTTTGCAATTAGTAAAACTTCAGATTAAAAAAAAATTCTAATTTACTACCCAGTCAAAATCGTATAAAAGAATCAAAAAGGTATATCTGAACTCAAATTGCTCTTCAAAAAAATCGACAAGCAATCTCAACACCTTTTAAATATAATCCTGTGAAAAAATAAGAGATCCAGACAAGATTTCAGTTTTTAGATATTTAGGAATCAAAATATATAAAAACGAATTTCAAAAAACAGAAAATAAAGAATCTAGTCAAAATAAAATAAGGAATTGAAAGACTCACCATCTGAAGTCTTCTGTGGCGCTTCATTTTTAGACTGTGCTTCAGTTTCAGGTTTATCACCAGTCTCTCCATTCGTCTTTTGATGGATGTGCTCTGGCTGATTATGTGCAGGTGTCGGGGTAGTGCCTCTCGAACTGACGATCTTCTCGTTGGCTTTCCTCTCCTTTTGCTCCTTCGGTTCCTTATTCAGGGGTGGCATCTCCGGGACAGTGATCGCATTCGGAGGCTGATTCTGATTTTGATGTTTCCGACGCGGTGGCGAACTCGACGTATTTTTGTTGCCTAAGTTGGGGAATGGGTCCTTGGCAGGAACAGGGTTATTAGCACCCAAGGTAGTAGCGGACGGGACTGGGACATCAGGAATCTTTGAGCTCGGTGTCGACGAAGAAATTGGAGTTTGGGATGGAGCCTGGGGCAAACTCGTGCTCTTCATCTCGACTTCAGATGCAGGAACACTAGCTGCTGGAGGCTGTGTAGGAATTTTATTATCTTTAATCGCGACGGTAGCCGTAGAACTCGTTAGCGACTGGAGTTCCTCGGTGACAACCGTTGTTTTCAGGTCAACTCCTCTCGGTTGGAATTCTTTAATAGAGGGTTGAAGTGGTTTCGATTCCACTTTAACCGGGCACGATTCTAATTGAGCCGCGTTACTAGAAGTACCTAACGATTGACTGTTTGGCGTAAAAGCGCCGGGTATAGTTTGTGTTGGGGTGGGAGGACCGGTATTGGATTGACTATTGGTATCGATATTGGAATTCGTTTGGACTTTTAGGTTCGGTAAGCTTTGGGTTGCGTTTTGGGAAGTGGGAGATTCGGGTGCGCTAGTTGCCACCGGGGAATCGGAACTTGACTCGGTCGCGGCTTTTGCGACCATCGCCGCAAAGTCAGCTATCACAGTCTTATCGCAATTCTGCAACAATCATCAAATCTTCGTGATAAACAGGGAAACATTGAGGTTTCTGTGCTTTCGCATACAACAACTAAAATTTGGCTCCAAAATCAAATCATAAAAAAAAGTGAAAGTAAATAAATATTCAAAAAATTACTACAAATCCCTTGAGCGATTATATCAATTATTGGATTTAAATGTTTAGTTGAATTCAAACATTGCAACGATAAACTGAAGCTCATGGGTGCAGAAAGACTTCTAAGCAACCGAGCAGAAGAATTAATTTAATAAATTCAATTATCCTTAAATTATAGATTCTTCCAGTCGATTACTTATTTTTAATGTTTCGTAAAGACTCACCTGCGTTTGAGGTGCCTCTCGATTATCGGCATCGCCTTTTTGTGATTCATTCTTGTAAAGTTCTTCACTGATACTTTTACCAGTTTTTGGGTCTATGATTTCGATGGCATTCGATCTTCTCGACTTTTTGCTTGACACACTACTAGAAGCACTTGATGCACCACCGTTATGTCCCGAGAATACTTCTTTAAAAGAAAAAACAAAACACTCATAAAAGGAAAATTGTCAGTGGATTCAATAAATTTAAAATAGATTTCAAAAAGGTACATTAAAATTAACTGTGTATTTTTCTGAGTTAAAATTTCTAAAAGCATATTCAAAGAATATTGTGTAAATACACTCATACCTAGATTATGGGCCAGGCTCGGGGGTAGACGGTCCAAAATCTAATCCTATTAAACTCCAGCTTGAACCGGATTTAAAGCGACGAGCCAGCAGTCTTATGTCAACATTTAGGACCGCGTATATAGTCTCTGAACGTATAAAAGTAAATGCGCAGAGAGTAGTGATGTAAACAACGTCTGGCGCCCCTGACTGCCCGAGCGATGGCGCCGTCGCGGGACGCTCAGGGGCGGGGGACAGAATCAGTTAAGCGTGAACGATCATGAAGGTGGCCCATAATCTACGCGCCCATAATCGAGGTATGAGTGTAACAGAGGACGGCCAATACAGCCTGATTTTCAGGCCCATCTAAAAATGAGTGCACTTGATAATTTGTTTTAAGGAACAATTTTTACAAAAAATTATTCAATTTAAGGGACTACTGTGGTACAAATGAACATTTTTTAAAGAATTTTTATTTTACATTACAAATAATTTTAAAAAATTTAAATATTTTTACATCTAAAAATAGATATTAAACTTATAAAATTTTTTTATTGCTTTTTGATATCTTTCATTGTAATGGCCGCCTGAAGTTTGCCCTCTTTTTCCGTGGTTGGCAAGATAACTTAACAATGGATCATCCAAAAGCAAAAATTTATACGGATTATTAAAAAGTAGGATATTCGCTATCGTATGAACCACGATCAAATACCCCTGACCAACAAAAAAGGCGGACTTCTGAATTTTTCGAACATTTCAATTGTTTAAAAATACAGTTAAATATTAATGAATGATTATAATTCTGCTTCATACTGAAATTATTCTTGTACACGGTAAGCCTTTAAAATTTCAGCTTGATCGGTGCAATAGTTTTTTTTTTTTTAAATCACGCCAACCACGGAAAAAGAGGGCAAACTTCAGGCGACCATTTCGCTGAAAGAAATCATCAAAAAACACTGACAATTTTTTTTTTATAAGTTTAACATCTCTAATTTTAGATGTAAAAATATTGACATTCAAAAATTATTTGTAATGTAAAATAAAAATTCTTAAAAACACGTTCATTAGTACCAGAGTAGCCCCTTAATTGTTTGGAAACAACATGTGTCTGCGATAATTGAGGAGTAAGCGGCCAACAGTGCATAAGCCTATTTTTCATGTTTCTGAGATACACTCATCCCTAGATTATGGGCCAGGCTCGGGGGTAGACGGTCCAAAATCTAATCCTATTAAACTCCAGTTTGAACCGGATTTAAAGCGACGAGCGAGCAGTCTTATGTCAACATTCAGGACTGCGTATATAGTCTCTGAACGTATAAAAGTAAATGCGCAGAGTCGTAATGTAAACAACGTCTGGCGCCCCTGACTGCCGCTCAGGAACGGGGGACAGAATCAGTGAAGCGTGAACGACCATGAAGGTGGCCCATAATCTAGGGATGAGTGTAATTGCAAAAATGCTATATCTTGAAAACGAATAATAACCTCTAAATTCTAATTTCAGCATTAAAATTAGTTGTCATCCACAATAAATATCAAGAGAAAAAAAATATTTACTTAGTCCAATATTGACGTAATTAACAAAATTAACTTTTGCCCGCTTATGAACAGATTTTTAAAGTTTTAAGCATGGAAATAAAAAAAATAAATAAAAGTATTTCGTATAAATATGACTTCTGTGTATAATATTTAATCCCCTCAAATAATTTTTTTCCTTTAAAAAATCTTGATTTTTGCAACTTCGCTGTATTATAAAATACTGTCAAAACGTGGTTAATTTTTTATAAATCATGAAATTTTTTGCATTTTTTAAAGAAACAGTTTATAAGGTTCATAAATCTGCAATAAATTTTCCTAAATATAACAATGACAGACGGATTCCAAAGATCCCAGGATGTCTAGCAATCAGGCCACTTAAAATTCCCGGGTTTCCGGTCAATTTTTTTCCCCCAATCAAGTTAAAATGTCTTTTTGTGATTTTTGAAAGTGAACGCATAACATGGAAATGGGAATTTTAACATAAAATACATTTATACAAAATTTATATTCGCAAAGAAAATAATTATTTATTTACACGAGCCAAACTTATCTTTAATCACAGACTGAACTGATAAATATTAATCGAAAGTACATATTTTAAAATTTTCATAACACGTGAAATAAATATTTTTTAAATTATGCAGTCAGAATCACAAGTAGTTGCTTAAATGCTATTAAAATCTGAAGAATAAAAAAAATAAAATATAAGTATATTCCCGATCCTAAATAAAATTCCCGGGTTTTTCTCGGTATAATAAAATTCTCGGATTTTCCAGGTAAAATAAAATTCCCGGGTTTTTCTCGGTATAATAAAATTCCCGGGTTTTTCCAGGTAAAATAAAATTCCCGGGGGTTTCCAGGTAAAATAAAATTCCCGATTTTCCGGTACGCTAGAAACCTTGGATCCTAAATACATAGAATCTATGCTTACCTCAATTTTGTTTAAAAATGGACTTATTCATTTTTAGCCGTTTATTCCTTAATTTATCGTATTAGAACTTTTTTTAACATTATTGAATTTTCTGCAAAGAACATTCAATTCAAAAAATAAAAAAGTTATGAAAAATCGCTTACCGAAGTAAAGTTTATACTGATTATTAACGACGTACATTGTTCTTAAAATAAGATTACAATTTTAAAACGTTTAAAATATTAAAATGTATAAGTAAAATTTTTAACTGAAGCAGAGATGCATGGCCTCTCTGCACAGCATTTTGTGAGAAACTATTCAAATCCGCAAGGAGCGGAAATTCCTAAAGGCCAGGACCAGTTTTACTAAAGACATGTGTGAGTGTAAAACGCTAAGGGCAAAGACCACATCCTCTAAAAACCAGAGTGAGCTAAAAATCGGCGGTTTTGAATTCTCAGAAATTATGGTCACTTCCTAAGCTAAGGGAACTAAGGCAAGAGAAAATCTGTCACTGTCACAATTGCATTCAAATATTTGTGAACTAGACAGGTCAAGAAACAGGTCTAGGAAACCTAGACATCCTGTGGGGACAAATGGAGGTTTGAGGGAGATTTATTAAATCTCATTGACTCTTTTCTGACTTTCATTATTAGCCAATTACTGAATTCACGAAAATCATTTAGTGAAAGGAAAGTCAATAGATGAAAAGAAAAGCCACGGATTAGAATTCGAAGATTTGAATAAAATTCTATAGTAGGTACTTTGTAAAATGTTAGAAAACTACCTTTCGTAGATTTTCTCTATTGATTTTAAGAACAAAGGAGTAAGGCTCAGACGCTTTTGTAGAAAATTGATTTTTAATATTGCACTTTGAATATGCTTCTGTTAACTAATATTTTAAAAGAATTTCAAATTGATGTTTTAATATGTTTTTAATGAGGGAACTCACCCGTGGGAGTAACAGGCATCATCGCCGGCATCGGCTGGGATTGTTGTGTGGGTTGCTGAAGCGCACCCTGAGGAACAGAACTTCCCTGAGCGTTAGCCAATTGTCCTTGCATGTGCTGTGCATTACTGTTAACAGCGTTTGTAGTAGCAGTCCTTAAATAAGTCGGATTCATCGAATACACTGAAAAAGGCCAAGAAAAAGTCAGCTTTCTTCTTAAAATTTTAAGGCTTAAATATTTCGAAAAACGATTAAGAATTTCAAATAGTAGACACTCACGTTGTTGTGGTCCAGGTTGAAACGCATAAAAATTTGGAGCAAGAATCGCGGTGCCATGATGGTGTTGGAATTGATAATATGGACTTTGACCCTGATTATGATGCGGTTGGGCAGGGCGATACTGAAATATACAAAGATATTATCACACTTTTGGATTTATCGGTTGACTCTGACTCTGAAATTAATGTAGAATTTCAGGCTATTTTAGATTCAGCGAATTAAGGGTGAGATTTCGTCCGAAAATAGGGAATCAGAGACTGAATATCTTGTATAAAACAAGAGGGAATCAGAAACTGAATATCTTGTATAAAACACGGGAGAATCAGAGACTGAATGTCTTGTATAAAGCAAGAGATTGACAACTACCTGCATGGACATTTGATAGTTCACGGGTTGCTGATGCGGAAGCCCAGAAACTTGGCTTTGGACGAACATTCCCTGAAGATGAGGTGAATGAGTATACTGTATCTGTTGAGCACCGCCACCAGCGACTCCAGGCATGTTTATCATCTGGGCATTACCGCCGCCCTGACCTCCTCTGTGATTCATCCTAGGTTGCTGCGGCCTTGGACCTGCTGAGTAGTAACCCTGCGAAATCTAGTTCATTAATTCATTCATCCTATAGGAACGTAATTTGTTTTGTAATTATGTTGAACAAGTTTGGTGGAAACTAACTTGAGAAGATGGTCTTTGTTGATTTGGAACGAAAACAGCTTGTAAATGGCCTTGTTTCCCCATTTCTTGAGGTGAGGGAGTATGTACAGGGGGAGTAGTTGTGGGTGCCGGCCCCTGAGGTTGCTGAGACTGGACACCGGGTGTAGGTGCTTGAGGAGGTGCCTGCTGACCAGCTGCTGGACCTCCTGGTGGTAAACCCGTTGTCGATTGTCCTATCGACTGTATTCCTCCCAGTGGAGGTGGGCCTCTTCCTCCTGGGACTCCTACGTTGCCCCCTCCTCCACCCACCTGCCCACCTGGCTGGGCACCGTAATTCTGTCCAGGAACATGAAACTCCGATCCTGAAATAAACAAGACAACCTCTTACTATCACTTTTTCTCTCTAATTCTAATTCAAAATATCAAAGAAGCGATTCCCAATCGCTTCAATCTCTTGAAGTCTTCAGAATGTTTATATCTGAATTCATTCACAACGTTTAATAGAAATTTTCAAGACGATTCTCGTAAGTGTTTCGAAAACCCTGATTCTTTCTGCAAAATGCGTCAATAAATCAAATAACTAAAATTTATAAATCCCAAGACATTATTCACATGCACATTAGAAAAAAACTAGTTTTATATCTCATAAAAATTCAAAATTCCGCGACATTTACCGCAGGTAAAAATAAAATAAAATCCTATTATTCTCAGGAAATACAAAATTTAGTTCCCACAGGGAAATTTCAATGCATCAAAAATTCAGAGAATAAACGCGCAACAGGTTTCTCAAGAGCTTTTCGCGATCATTAAGCAGAAACTCGATAACGTAACGCAGCATATTGTAAAAACCTACACTCGGATGAAAATTGCAGTGGCAACATTCGTCCAGCTGGAAGCGAGGAAAAAGGCTCAACCGACGAAAAACTGGAATCACGTGCACTTGTGGACAAGAACTTGCACCTCCGACGAAAATAATTCCTGCGACATTGCTGGAGTTGAGCACCAGGTTCGAAATGAAAGTACTTGAGATCGACACGAACAGGCGATTAAACGTGTGTTGTTCAATTGATACGACGTCGAACAATCAGAGACATTAAAACACGCCTGCACTGAATGACGTTCCATAAAAAAACGACCCACTCTGCAGACTTTGAGGTTATGTTGGGCAATCGATAAAAAACTTCAAATGACGTTTACCAAAATTGAAACACCAATAACTTGATATCAAAAATAGATGTTACAAAGCAGGTTTCATCCAGTTTTGTCTTATTTTCCTCGCGAATAGAGACACGTGACCACTCAACCTCCACGTGCTTCCAAAAGAGGTTATTTCCAAAGGGAAAAACTGAAAATAAGGTGAATGGAAGTTGTTCACTAGGAATCCCCGAAACACCGGAAATTGTGTGACGTATGCAGTGGAAGTTGCGCGGCGATTACACACGTACGCGTGTCAAGCACCATGTTTTTCGCTTTTCCATTTGTCAAGGAAACACGAGGCGCCGATAAAAAAAAAAAAGTTATATTTGAGGCGACTATTGGCCACGTCAGAATTTATGACGAATAATAACGGTCACAGGAATCGGAAGGAATTATCACGCACAGATAGTTAACGAGAGTGAATGTTCATGATCGCAATCCAAGTACATACTGCTAGAAGCCATGTTTGCACGTGTACGTAGGCACGGTCCGGAGCAGTGCTGCCAACTGCTGGCTCCCGGGTGCATCGTCAACAAGGAAAGGGGGGCGAGGCCGGTGTCTGTCGGACTTGCTAACAGGACCGTGTCAATCCTTTTTAGCACCAGGAAATTGCACTACATTTTGTACAAAATCTAGGACATCTCGTTTACAAAGTCCCAAAGAAAAAATTTCATTTCTTAAAAAGTTTCTGGTGTTTCAGGAGAAAACTTAAACATAACCTCAAAATATTTCAGAAACTTTTTTATCCTTAAAAAGCAGTTTTTAAAAAAAATCGATTGGTTAAAATTTAAGAGATTCAAACTTTGATTTTTAAAATTCGATTGGATTTACATTTTTGGAAAATTTCAAGCCTTCAAATTAAAAATCTCTGGAGAAGCAAAGCTATCAAATCGGTAGCTCAAAAAGCAGAAATTGCTTTTTTAACTTGTCGCACTCACTTTAACTAAACTTTTATGAAATGTTTAGCCTAACAAATAAACTGAACACTTCACAAAAATTTAGTTTATTGTATTCATTAACGACAAAAACGATAATGATTCACTCTTGGATCCGGGTTTGCTTACTTTGCCTTACAATAATATTTTTAAATCAAGAAAAATCAAAATCGTATTGACAAAAAACTATTGTAACTTAAAATTACTTTAACATAATTTAAAAACTGGCACTGGATCTAGGAAATATAAACATAATAAACATAATTTAAAAACTGGCAGTGGACTCTAAGAAATACCCCTTTTCCTAAAAGTTTTTAAAAAGACTATAAATCTATCTATTTATATAATATATAAATATTATTATTTTTAAATCAAGAGAAATCAGAAATCCTATTGTCAAAGAAGAATTCTAACTTAAAATTACTTTAACATAATTTAAAAACTGGCTCTGGACTCTAGGAAATACCCCTTTTCCTAAAAGGCTCAAGTTTTCAAAGAAACTATAAATCCATCTATTAATTTACCAAGAAAAATTTCCTTCAGAATTCTGAAGACGAGAAGAAAACCTCACAACATTCAGATAAGGTAAAAATATCTCTTTTCAGTCCCAAGAATTTTTATACTCGTTTTTATACAATTCAAAAATTGCCTCATTCCTTTGAATCTAATCCTTATCGTTTTTACAATCAAAGTTTTAGTCGAACCAGTTTGTTAATTTATCCACAAGAAGATAAATTCAGAAGAAAACGGTAAGATCCATAGATCAAAATCTCTTCAGAATTTGGAAATTGTTTCTACAATCTAACAAATCTGTTAATTTAGCCACAACGAGATAAATAAATTCCTTTATTTGGAATTCTGCAGAAGGCGATTAATCTGAAATTGACTTGCAGATCAAAGAGAAATTCTTTCAGAATTTGATTAAGCTCTCTGCAATGCAGATTTTCGGAGGTCTCTTCCCTTCTCAACCAATTCTTAAACATTTTTTGCAGTCTAATGTCTAACAGATCTTCTGTCCAGCTTGCGAAACGCCCTTCCAGCAAAGTGGGGACTTGGACACCGAGGAGGAACTCAATAGCCTTCCGCGAGGTCACGACGCTCATCGTGGGCTGGCCTAGAGCGCATTCTGGAATGCGGGGGGCCGAACCCGTTGCCTACGTCATTTCCCGTTGGTCGAATGACGTAACGGAGTCTGCTCAATGGAATTTTCACGTTGCAGACTCTGCGCGAGTACAACTCTTGATTGGAACGTCTCGTTGCTGAAAGCAGAGCTTATTGATCATTAAAATGAACTGTGCTAAAAATGCGACAACTCCAGACACCAGCCTTCCCTCGAGCCTTCCTCTATAAAAGCTGGGTCAACCACTCGTACCACCAAATCTAAAGTTAGTTCATCTCAATTTAAATTTAGATAATTCATGACTAACTTCCTCCAATAATAGCAACTCCCCTGATGATTTTTTTCTCATGAATCTAAATTAAAAATCTAGTCCCCTCCAAGTGAAATTAACTTAATGAAGTTTGGCTAAAAAAATATCCATAAAATGTTCTTACCCAAAAGTAATTTAACCAACTGTATAAAAAAGCTATAAAATGTTCTTAACCAAAAGTAATTGAATCAACTGGATAAACCTTTTTAAAAATAAATGTAAATTACGTTCCGCGTCAAGAGGAAACTTGCCTTTCTTGGAACTAAATAAAAAAAATATATTTTTAAAATATTGGTTTAAGAATAAAAACACCTATGAATGGAAACCTTAAAAACTGGAATAATAATCTAAAAATTCTAGTTTAATCAAACTTCCCTGAAATGGATTAAAATGAAAGATACCAAGATTTTAATTGCTCTTCAGAAATAAATACTAGAGCATGAGATTCAATCAATGGGCAGTTTCCCATAATGTTGCTTGTCTCATGATTGTCATAAGTCTCTTCAAACAATTTGCCACGTGTCATACTGTTTGCGTTACGTTGCAAAACATCACGGTGGAAATTCGATATCGCTAACGACTTGCAACAAAATCGTTATAATAATCACATTCTAGAGGGTTTGGGCCAAGAAATGATGAAAAATAGTGAACTTTAAAACTATTTTTCATAATTTCTTGACCCCAAACCCACAAAAATCATCGAAAAGACTTTTCTTATACTTCTGAAAGCGTCATCCTGTTCAGAAAATTCATTTTTCGATTATGAATGGTTCTTAGTCGTCCAATCGAATAGACTTGAATTTAATGGCAATATAAAAAAAATAATCATCCACAGGTATGAATATCCAAACTTACAATGATTCTGCTAAAAAATGAGAATGTAAAAATATTTATAAATAATTTTTGAAAGCTCTAGAAGAGGAGAATCTTCTCTGAAAAAAACTTTCTTTCAACACTTTAGAGTAGATTGAAGATAACAATATTGCATTTCGTTTACAAGGGACATTAAGTTATTTTAAAATGGTGATTTTTCCATTACATAAATCCAACCATTACGTGAACAGTTCCACGTGTAATGTCCGAGACTAATTCATTATTACGTCACGCTTTGTCGACATTTTAAAGTACAGTTTATTTTGTTTCAGAGAAGAGGTAGTTGCGATCGAACATCTACATGAGGACGAGATGGAATGCATTTATCGATTGACCCATATCACGAATTGTCTACGACCGTGTAAAAAATTTTCGACTTGGTTTCGACTAGACACACCCCCAATCAAGGCATGCTCAAGTCAAATTGAAGACATGTTTCAATGGCTCATTTTTGAGACGGAGCTAGACTTCAAATATGTCTTGAAGACAAGTTTCTGACTTGAGATAATAGATTGAGATTTGGAACAGCTGTATTACAGTAATTTATGACAAGAAGACCTTTCGTTTCGATGAAGGATCGGGGAGTCATTAAGCCCTAAACGACCTAGGGGCGTCACTAATCCCCTTTTACAATTCACAAATTATTTATATTGTTTATTCGCATACACATTATACTTAACTTTTACGTCTTCACTTCTTTATTGTTTTCCTTATTATTTATACAGTATATCCCTACGTCTTCACTTCTTTATTGTTTTCCATATTATTTATACAGTATATCCCTTTGATGGAAATTCTAAAAATGATAACGGTTTTTAGCTATCTCTTACCGTTTACGAGATACTTGTAATCGTGAAAATCCATAGGATCTGAATTTTCAAACATCAATTTTTTAATAACAAAACTGCAGAAATTTTCTTACATAAATGTTAATCCTCTTTACCTATCTATTGCTTTATTGCAGAGTTCGTGGAAAGGGTCCTCACCTGGGACTTGGTCGAGGCTAAGGCTGTCATAA
>JBAGKK010503189.1:0-34108 GCA_037177015.1 Euceroptres primus | reverse complement strand
TTTGTTGGTTACGTTACAGTTTCACGCACATTTTTCGAAATAACTTTTTTTGTTTATTTTTTTGGGTGTTCGAGTTTTACTTTATTAGAAGGCACTAAAAAACTCTTCGAAATGAGCATTTAACTAAAAAAAATGTTCAATAGAAGCCGAGAAATTACAATTTCAAGAGCGTTGGAACGTTACACGTTTTCGCCGAAAATTACAATTTCAAGAGCGTTGGAACGTTACACTTTTTCGCCGAAAACGTATAACGTTCCAACGCTATTGAAATTGCAATTTCTCGGCTTCTATTGAAAATTTTTTTTTAGTTGAATGCTCATTTTGAAGACTTTTTTAGTGCCTTCGAATAAACTAAAACTCGAACATCCAAAAAAATAAACAAAAAAGTTATTTCGAAAAATGTGCATGAAACTGTAACGTAACCAATAAAAGAATTGCCCATATATGTTTTGTTAAGTTATTAATACAGGATGTATATAGTTGTATATAGTGTAAATAAAGTAAGGGATGCTAATCTGAATGACGAACTCCATGTGGTGCATCCTGGGCAAACATGAGATTAGTTTGGCGAATGTTAGCAGTAAACGAAGAGAAGTATTTTTCTATCTACTTATAGTCAATTGACACTGTGACTGGGGAATTCACGATAAAATGTATTTTTAATCGAATAGTGCTGTTACATCTGGTCTTTGTTACTCCATTGCGTATAACTTATTGCGTCATAAGCTAAAAATTAAGATGGCCCCTCATTCACATTGAATTGCATACACATGAGGTGCCAAAAAGTAGTTTTTATTTTTTTAAACTATGAAGTAATGCTTTGATCATTTCCGCAAAAATATATTTTAAAGCCTTGAATGTGAGCATGCTATAGAGAAAACTGGTTGGTGTTCCAGAAGTACTTCCTTTAAAAAAAATTATTTAAAAATTATTATTTTTTATTTATCCCCTTATTATCAACAGAATTGGTTCTGGAATTTTTTTCGGAACCCCCTTAGTACCCTCTAATACATATATTTTAACCATCATGATCGGTAAAGCCGTTTTCGAAAAAATTTGATTTTTTATTTTTCAAAATTTGTTTATAACTTTTGTGAAAAATTTTTTTTTTGTTGATACTTGGGGTAAATTTATCTTATGTAGCTACTTGCCCCCACAATATGGATCACATCCGAGCGGGGGCACTCTAACCATGCTTAACCTTCTACGGTCTTTTTGGAAATAATAAAGAATATATTTAGGCGTCAATTTCTGGTGCGTTTCATTTATTATTTCGAAAAAAAAATTTCAAAAATAATTTTTTTCCAAAATAAAAATTGAAATGTACCAGACATCGATTCCCTGATATATTCCTTATTGTTTCCTCAAATTTCAGCATTATATTTGCATTTTTCTCTTAATAAACCCGCTGAATATAAATAAAAAATCGGTCGGCAATTCGTGACATCATTATGTATCAAGAACCCTTGACCATTTCCCTTTTTTTCATTGAATTTTTCTAAACGTAGTAAGCTAGATAGATGTATGTATTTTATTTGGTAATTTATATTTTACTGCAGAATCTTCATTGCATGAATTTATATGTTATTAGGCAATTTAAAAATTTTTTTGGTAAGGCATAGTTGTATTCCTTACAAAATACAATCCAATGGAAAAGGATGCAGATCAAGATTTTAGAAGGAAAGAATGTTAAAAATTTCGAAAGTCGATAAAGGACAAAAGTCATAAGTTGCTAAACTTACCTTTAATATTCAGGAGTTAAATATCTTTTCATTATAAAATGATCCAAGCCATAGTGGTAGTAATCCATTCAAAATTATGCAGCTCTGATTGGAAAGTGAGTAGTTAAATTTAACTCTAGTCCCATAGTTTCTCAACAAAAGATACATATTCGACACGGTTATTTATGTTTTCGTCATCGCCTTCACTTTAAATCGGTCATTGGAATTTCTTAATGTCACCGATTGTTAATAATTAGGTCGAATATGATGTGCACAACAATTTACTGATTGATAAATAATTTATTCAGAATTAGCAAAGCAAAGTAATATTTATTACTGATAACAAATAACAAAGAAAAATAGTTTTTAAAATCGTCAATAATAATAAATAAATAATAGAAAAATATCTATGGATACTTTAAAACTTTTCTTTCTGAAAGAAAATTGGAAAGCACTTTTTTTTTAGGTTCTTCTTACACTGCAATGTATGGAGAGGAACTGAAATCTTTAGGAATTTTTCAGCAAGTTGTGTGGAAGGTTTTGAGGAACTTATAATTGCGATAAATACAGAGATCCATGATCATTTTAGAAACATGGAATTTTAGTAACAACATTGCACAACAATAAACTGTCACTGATTTGTCATCGTGTCTCGATTCGAAACGCAGTGTCTTATATAATCTTGAATTTTCCCGAAACTAGATTTACATTTCCTTCCTTCCTTCCCAGAAAAATATTTGACATTTCTAATTACTTTATCATGTGAAAATATATTATTACTTGTGTTTCTATATATTATATTGAATATAACTCGATTTCAAATGTTGAATTACATCGGATTTTTTTCTTCATTCAAATAAATGTACCAAGATAATGGATGGAGTTCAAATTTCTTGATTTGACCAACAATTTATTTGAATTATGCAAACTTCGCCATTTGAAGATTTGGTAAGCAATATTTGGTTGAAACAACTCAACCTTTTGGTGCACATTAGCATATAAGTTATATATTTCACATATGTGGTTTTTTCCTCAAGTCATAACTTGAGGATCCACACAAAAATAAAAGTGTGATGTCACAACTTGTTAAGAAAGTAGGTGTAAATTTTATAACTTGGGAAAGTAAACAGTTTGCAGAATTTAACAACAAACTAAGAATGAAATCACTCTCTCTTTTTCTTGGGTGCCTTAACCCAGATAATAAAATATGTTTTATAGGTAATTGGAGCATTTGTATTTCAATGAAAATCATTGTAGACCATTACTTTCGTCAAGTACATAAATCTATGTGTGATGCAATGAATTTATACCACAAACCACATGTATTTCAGGTTTTTACTCTCAGATTTCAGAATAACGAATTGAATTTTTTGTTATCGATATATAATTTGCATTTAAAGTATTTTTCTATGTGTTATATATTTTCAGGTAATGTTTCAATTATCACATAAGTGAACAATTATAATTTTTTTAAGCTTAAAACCTTTCAGTGCAATTGAATTTTCTGAATTAAAGCTATTCCAAATTTTGCCGCTTTTGAATTTGAAAAACTTTTGAATTAAAAATCCGTATTACAATTTTGTAAGATTTCACTCACCCTCAATAATTCAAGCAGATTTGTCTGGAAAATCAGCAACCACCAACTTCCTATAAATCTTTGATAAATTAAATTCCTAATTTCTGCTTGGTTCGTACCAATTAACCATTTTTGCTCTTTAAACCGTTTTTTTTCTTTAAATAGTTCCTTACAACTAGTTTTCTGTTTTTTATATTTGCCTTTCTTTCCACTGTGGTGAACTTTTAGATTGCAGTCAAAGAACTAATCTACAAAGATAGTTAAATGCAATATATCTACTACTTGCGGAAAAGTAATTTCCTTGTCGTAGAAAACTCGCAAACCATTATTAGAAATACATAAACTATAATTAGAACTACCTGAAAAATATATTCATTAAAATATTTACTAACAAATTAATTTCGAAACTTTTTTTATAAAGTTAAAATTGATCTCTTCTGTCAATTTTAGACTCAATCGCTTCGAATATATTTAATATTAACAAAATATTTTTTGAATACCAAATTTTGATTGTTAAAATTTAGAAGCTGTTGAAATTTGAAAACATTAAATTTTAAAGCAAACAACATGTCAAATTAAATCTGAAGAATCTTGTAATTTGAATGATGTAATTTAGTTATTCATGAAAAGTTGAATGTTTCATACTTACTGTCACTCAAAATAAAAATTTAAACGGTTTTCGAAAGCTTTATTTGAATTTTTAAAATTTCAAAGCTCTCGAAATTTCTTTACAATTCTCTCGAAATTTCAGCGTTTAAAAGTCGGAGGTGATAAATATTTCAAAATTAAATTCTGGGACAATATTTATTGTTTCTATTCTTCGCACACTCAAAAAAAATTTGTTGTTGATTGAAGCGAATCGTTCGGTTGATTTAAACAGAAACGTTGGTTAAAAGAACTAAATTTTTGTTCAGTCAACTAAATGTTTTGTTGATTGAACCAAATCTCTGGTTGAATGTACCAAATTTTTGTTTAGAAAAAAATTGGTGATTTTTTTTAAAATCAGATATTTTTCAAAATAATGAAGATAATTAACTTTTTCATTTTGATCCTTGTGAATGCTTTCTTAGGTTTCCCAAATCCGCAAAGGAGTTTGAAAAAACTCGAAAATTAACAAAATGGCGGTCGATTTTCTGAAAATCAAATTTGGGTTTTTTTTAGAAATAAGCGAGATACGGGAAAAGTAAGTTATTTCTCTTGAAAAGTCCTACAAAAACTTCTTGAGGCATTTTTCGATATTTCCAGCCATTTTTTGAGTACCTTCAAGAACATATGTTTTAGAAGGTACTCAAAACACGGTTTGAAATATCGAAAAATGTCTCAGGAACTTTTTATAGAGCTTTTCAAGAGGAATAACTTTTCGTTTAGACTTTTTCTCGGCCGCCTGCATATTTCGATATTTGGATCCGTTTTTTTGAGTACCATCAAGAACATATGTTTTTGAAGATACTCAAAAAACAGATCGATATATCGAAAAATATCACAGGAACTTTTTGTAAAACTTTTCAATAGGAATAACTTTCCTTAGAACTTTTTCCCGTATGTTGCATATTTTTCAAATAAAATCTAAATTTTTGATTTTCAGAAAAATGGCCGCCATTTTGTTAATTTGTCAGTTTTTTTAAATTTCTTTGCGGATTTGGAAAACCTGAGAAAGTGTTCATAAGAATCAATAAGAAAATGTTAATTATCTTCATTATTTTGAAAAATACCTGATTTTCAAAAAAAATCACCGTTTCTGTTCTTAAAAAAAATTTTGAAAAATTGTTTGGCACCCCTTCCAAAAAAATTTTTTAGGTCACAAAGAACGCATGTATGAAGTTTCATTGTTTAATTGAGAATTCGAGCCTAATTTAGGTGTGCCGCTGCTTCTAATATCAAAATTCTGCGTCCAATGACCCCGAGTTGAAGTATTTTTACTCATTTTTTCAAATGATATTGCAAAAAAAGTCCCAATTTCAACATTTTTTAGAATTCTTAATAACTCCTGAAATAATGGATATTTTCAAGTGTGCTTGGGCTCTTCTTAAAGATAAGTTAACGTCGAATATAACTATTGTGTCAAGAATATCCTAGTATTTTTTTGCTGGATTTTGCCAAAGTCGTAAAGATTTTTAAAGGTCTTAAAAATTTGAACTTGTATAATCATTTATAAAAGAAATATTAAAATTGATTATACTGCATATTGCAAGAAAATTTATTTAACTATTGCTAACTATCATTTTCATAATTTTTTAAAATCCTTTTTTCAAGTGTATAAGAACTCTTTTAATTTTTACGACTTTCTTGTGTCAAGTTTAGACTTTGGGAAAATGTGGAAAATTTTATTAACATGTTTCTGACACAATAATTATATTCTATGTTAATTTACTTTTAAAATGAGCCAAAGAACACTTAAAAATATTCAGTATTTCAGAAATTATTTAAAATTTAACGCAACTTTGGAGTTTTCACTTTTTTGGCATTATCTTTAAAGGAATTCATAAAAACACTTCATCTGGCGGTAATTAGATGCAGAATTTTAATAAATTTCGTGTTGTTTTGAAGAAAAAAATTTTTTTATGTATTATCAAAATTATCTGATTTTATGCAACTAACAAAAAACAGGTGGTATAATTCTCACCGGTACTGTAGTTCATACGAACTGTGTATGTTCTTTGGAGTTTAAATTTTAAAGTTTTCCGAGCAGAATTGGCTGCCATTTCCATGCACTTGAGGAAAAGCGATAAATAGGAAATTAGCATGACGTAAAAACTCGGTGGTAGGATTGAAGATGGTCAACGCGTAGTCGAGAAACTCAGGCCTTAAACTTCAAACGGCTTCAAACAGACCGCGCTTGGATGCTTCTGGTAATGAGCATTCACCCACTATTCCATCTATCTGTCAAATGATTTATGCGATTTGTCGACAGTCGAGTGCTTGCGGTATATTGTTGTAACAATTTTTTCCTTCTTTCGTTCGGTAAAAGTGAGTCGGTCGCTTTTACTTAAATCGTTTACTTCCACTGTCCCAAGAATACAAATTTCTAGGAAGTTATAACAAGTGTTTTTCTGCCAACGTTTTCAACGTTTAAAATTTAAATGAAAAATAGAAAATTAAATATGTATTAAAGATTATTTCGCGAGGAGAAAATTAAGTGAAAATATAAAAATTATAATTGAAGTTTGATGGTATTTGTGAATCTGGTTTCAGTTGAACCCCAGATGAATGCCAGCGGTGGATTTGTCTCAACCAGCCAGATGTCCAACATCTACAACAGTTCGATGGTCAGATTATATGACCATGTTTTCACAGACTTATCCGGTGAGTTTTGAAAATTATGTTTTCTCTGATAAAAATAATTTTACTCTTTAATTCTATGTTTATAGTTCTAGACAATTCCATGAAATAAAATGTGTTGGGCTAATGACAAAAAATAAGAAGCCATATATTTGACTTTTTAATTTGTTTTAACTTCAATGAAAAAAGAGTTATTTTTTAAAGAAATTTTTATTCGTTTCAATTTTCATTTAAATATGTGCAAAATAAATAAATTACAATTATTTGATACAAGATTTTGTTCCATTCGAAATTCAGATCCAGCCAAACAACAAAACAAAACACCTAACAAAACAAATTCACTTACTTCTAGTTAATTCATTCCAACATATTTGCTTCTCTGAACCGAAATGTATATAATTATTAGAATTATTATTGTTATTAGAGTTTTATTTTAAAAAATGAAACTCTAAAAATAATAAAAATTTGTTTGGAGAGCCAAGTTCTTGAAATACACTCATTTCGCGTAACTATGCCGCTCATTCTTGTGCCGGCTTCATGGTTGTTCACACTTGACTGCTTTTGTCTCCCCCCTGAGCGTCCCTTGACGTCCTACACTGAAGCTCATCGCTCGGACAGTCGGGGCCGTATCAGAAGTTGTTTACATCGCGACTCTCTGGGCATATACTTTTGTACGTTCAGAGACTATATATGCGGTTCTGAGTGTTGACATAAAAGTGCTCGCTCGTTGCTTTAAATCCGGTTCAAACTGGATTTTAATAGCGCTCGTTACTGTACCGACCAGACCCGAGGCCGGCACAGTTACGAGAATAGATGAGTGTAATTACTTAATTACCAAACAACCCCAATGTACAAAATATATTTGTTTCAAAAACATTTCTATTAAACCGAAACACAAGATTTATTTTTCTTTAATTAAAAACGATTTCACATCTCAAATAAAATAAATTTTTCTAGAGGAAGCTACTAAAATTGATTTGATTTAAATAAATATTAAACAAGTTCTTGAAATAATTACTTAATTATCAAACAACCCAAATATACAAAATATATTTGTTTCAAAGACATTTCTATTAAATCGAAATACAAGATTTATTTTTCTTTAACTCAAATTAATTTCACCTCTCAAATAAAATAAATTTTTCTACAGGAAGAAAACAAAATTGAATTGATTTGATTGAAACAAATGTGGACCGAATGGAGGAAATAATCTTCTCTGAATTATTTGAAAATCAGAAAACTATTAATATCTTTTCGATTTTTAGACATTTTAGAGAATTAGAATAGCTACAACTATTTTTCTCGATTATTCTAATAAAACATTAATATCGAATCAGTTTTTAACTCTACTTTATAAGTTACAATTACAGTAATCACAAATAATATATTTCATTGTCAAAATAACAATTCATTGACCCAAGTAATTTTTTGCTAACAGAATTACATCTCCCAAGCAAATTTTATTTACAATTATGAAAAATATGACTGCAATGATAAACGAGCATAATTTATTTTTCCATTAAGAATTTGTAAAACTTGTTTCACTATTACATTCTGTTTTACTCATATTGGAAAAAACATTTGTTAATAATAAACTGAATAAATAAAAGTCAACAGAAAATAACTTTCATGGAAGATAATGACTTAGAACCTATTATTATAAAAAGTTCTTATCCACAATTGAACTAGTTTTTAATTATAATGTTGTTTATAATCGTAGTGCAAAATATACAGAAGTTCATAGTTTCTGCATAATATTTGACTTCTAATTTATAAAATTTATTAATTTATTATATTTTAATTTAAAATTCCTAAAGTTTTGAAATTTTATTGTGAGTAAAATTAACTATGACTTGTTAAATGTTCGTTTATCAATTAAAAAAGTTTAGTTTTAATTTTCTTTTTCAAATCTTCATTCATTCAAAGCATGATCTTTTCCTATGCAATTCTCGAATTGAAAGTCGTTTGTCACGGGTCGTTAAATATAAACGAGACCCAGAAGACTTGAGTGTCAAGGAACGGATTAGGTTGTTGTAACGAATCTAAAAACAATGAGATAATTGTACCATTTACGATTCACAATTATAAATCCAGAGAAAAAATTAAATCAAGTATTTTTTAAAAAGAAATATGAGTTTAATCTTTTATCATTCTACAGAATCCTGGGTAATATTTACTTTATAAAAATGTTTAAATATTCAAACTTTTAAAAATTCATTGAAAAACAGTCTAGTTTCATCTTTAGTCTGTCTGCTACGATAATGAAAATGAATCATCCTTATAATATAAAAAAATACAATATTATCTGAAGCAAATATTTGCGAATTTTTTTCGCTGCTTTTTTTTGCATTTCCATTTACATAATAATAATTATTGTGATTAGAAGAGTCTTTAGCCTCGACACTAGTCTCACAATTGACTTTGCAAGCTCACACCTTCAACCTCAGAAACTCCTTGACCGATATGAATTCCTTATGAGGCATGAGTGACTGTTAGAAATATTTTAAAAAACTTGTTGCATTGTTTTAAGCAACAATAACGAGTTTGTAAATTTGAATTTTAGTTTTACCTTATCGATTACTATTTGTGTTACAGATCCGAGAACAAATGACTGGTTTTTGATAGGGTCACCAGTGCCAGGAGCAAGTATCCTCATTGGATACCTGTATTTCGTCCTGTCATGGGGTCCAAAACACATGGAACATCGAAAACCCTATCAATTAAACAACGTTCTGGTCGTCTACAATTTAATTCAAGTTTTACTCAGTGTCTGGCTTTTTTACGAGGGTCTCGATGCAGCCTGGTTGAAAAAATACAGCTGGAAATGTGAACCTGTGGATTTCTCCAATTCCCCTGAAGCTCTTAGGGTAATTCCTTATTTTTTTAAATTCAATTTATTTAATCTTACTTGGCACGATTTCTTAAAATGATTTACAAAAAAGATTATAGAGACTGTGGCATAAATAATAATTGTTTTTTTAGGTCGCTCGAGGAGTTTACATATATTTTCTAGCAAAAATCTCAGAACTGCTGGACACAGTATTTTTCGTGCTGAGGAAGAAAGAAAGGCAAATTACTTTTCTGCACATGTACCACCACACTGTTATGCCAATGATATCGTGGGGTGCTACTAAATATTATCCTGGTGGCCATGGAACATTTATTGGTAACTATTTAAATACTAAAGACAATAGATATTTAACTGGGTAATTAATTTTTCCCTTTCCTTGCTAATTCGAAATCTAAAAACATCATCTTTTTTTCAGGTGTCATCAACAGCTTCGTACACATCATCATGTACACTTATTACCTCCTTGCTGCTCTTCTGCCACAGTACCAGAAATACCTCTGGTGGAAGAAGTACATAACCACCCTTCAAATGGTAATTAATTGTCCACAAAATAAAACTACAGCTTTGAGCAAACTTGTTTCCAGGTATTCGAATGAAACTTTCGTTCCATTTCATTACTCATAAAAAAATTATTTTTTACTGAACTGTTGTTTTGCTATCTCAATATTTTGACAAAATTAGATGATGCCTGATGTTACATTAATAATTGAACTGAAATTATTTTGATTAACTGACTTTAACGAAATGGAACGTAAGTATCGCCCGGATCCCTGCTTGTTTCTAATTGTTCCATCTAATTTTCCATGGCATTTAATTATTTCTTAAATTTTTCAGGGTCAATTCTGTCTGGCGTTTTTGCACAGCTGTCAATTGCTTTTCCACGACTGTGATTACCCCAAATGGTCCCTATTGCTGATCCTGCCCAACGCATCCTTCTTCTACTTCCTCTTCTCGGATTTCTACAACAAGGCTTACCCCTCAGCAAAACAGCAAAAGTGCATCAACACTACAAAAGAGAAAACCAAAGGCGCTGAAAAGGAGCAGAAATTAAGCAACGGTATTAAAAATGGAAAAGCGAAAGAGGCCTAAGGTCCCAAGGCCGGTTCAAGAAGTCACTTTTCTTCAACAACGAAGGTTTACAAAGCTTGCAGTCATAGATTGAAAATCGAAACGATCACTGTACATAAGAAGAACTTATGTGCCACTTTATGCGATATAATCGCGTATCTTCTACTTAAGATTTTTTATAAATAGTAGGGAACAGTGAGGAATAGTAGTCGGTAAAATGTAGAGATCATATTATCGACGCATTTAGACTCTCAGACCCAAACACTCATCGACTCATTACGATGTGGTTTCGTACTCTTCAAGAGCCTCTTCATAACGAAAACTATCACCTAGGTCAGAATTTGATAGTGTTCGAGTATTTGTTAGGATTACACTAGGAGGTAAATAATTTCTACTTGCTGTCACTAAATCATCTTTTCTGACATCAAGAAAGGAGTATTTTTCCCATTTTGAGATCAATTCTATTTGTCATCCAATTTTTTTATTAGCATTTAGATTACTCTCTGCCTCTGGAAAAAAACTTCGAACTTCAAGTTAAGTCAATTAAAGAATCAAGTCAATTTTATAAAGATTTTGACTTGGCCTCAGTTCAAAAGCCTTTTTTGATACAAAGTCCAGTATTTCTATTTAGCTTCGAAGTTTATTTAAAAATAGAGACTTGCACAGCTGGAGATGAATATCTTCGTGATGTTGTAAGTCGGATAGGCTTATTTTCAGGATCAGTTTTTATTTTAGGTTGAACTGAAACGTCGAGCCTAGGAATATTTGCTCATTGAACGGCTACGAATACCAGATTGCTTCCGAGATAATCGGGCTTAGTTAGCATTGTATGTAGATAGGCGTGATGATGTACTAAAGACTTAAGGAAAATAGATTTGTACGGTTCCAGGAGGGTGGATCGACGAAAAGTGAAAAATTCGTTGAGATCGTCTCACATTTTAAAATCACCAAGAATATAATTAATGATATGATATAATCATATGGATTTGTGACGACAAATTGAGGATTTGGGTGTCGATGATATTCCCTTCTTAGTGCCTTTGATTATTATTAAACAAATTAAAAGCTTCACTGTTGGATGCTTTAAATTTAGATGATTTCAAAGTTAAATGCTTTTAAGATTAGAAGCTTTAAAAAATTGATACTTTCGAAGTGAAATGCTTAGAAACTTTAAAAATATAATTGTTTAAAAATCTGTCGAATTGAAACAAATGGGAAGCTTGAAATGTAAAATTCTACAATTGTTAGTAAAAATAGTAAAAATACTTAATCAGTCAAGAGTTTAAGTGGGAAATTTTGTTAATTAATTGGTGTGTTCTTAATGAAAGTGTGAGTCCTTCGTTTCTGTTGCCTAAGTTTGAGATTGTGTGAACTTAAGAAGATTGTTTTTCACAATAAAGGTGACGTATTCGCTATAATTTTAAAAAATGCATTGTATATTTAATTCGAATGATAGCAATAATTTTATGTGCTTAGTTTATATAGCTTTTGCATTTCTCAATAAGAAACTGAATTGAAGAGAATAATTTTCAGTCAGAAAAATTTCTTTCTCAAAAGTTACCCAACTCCTCGATCGATCAGAGAAAACGTTAGAGATTTAGAACGAAAAATTGTGATATTGGTGGTTCGAATTTGATCCAGGATTAGGTTTCAACTCTAGAAATAATTTATTGTCTTTGAGAAAACACTTCAAAGTCATCGGTGACAATAAATGAAATTTTGAGGAAAAATTGAAGAAACAAACGAACAATAAATGAAATTTTCAGGAAAAATTGAAGAATCAAACGAACTTATCTTACAATTGAAATCGAACTTCACTTCCAGGTAAATTCGTTTGGTTTTTCAATCATAAAATTAAATTCAGTCAATTAGAAATATTCTAAAATATTAAATTCAAGGATTCGCTGGTATTTTCCAAAATGTTGAGAATGGAATTATAGACAATATAATGGTAGCTTTTCGGTCTTCCCTCTGAAAACGTGTTCGTGTGTTCTAAATAAAAAGTAGGAGCTTAGATAATAAAAACTCAGATAGTCGCAAAATAGAATGTCACTCTAGAATCAAAACTTTTCCTTAAATGGACACTTCTTTTAAATGATGCTACTTTGAAATTTCTTTATGCTAAAAATGGAAAAAGTGGTTGAAGAACGGCTTGAGAAAATATAGAGAGATACCCGTTATACTCTAAAAAGCCGTATTATAATTTAATATAATTTTTATTTTTCTAAGTAGGATTTTCATTCTGTTATTATCACTATTACAAAGTTACCAATTGCCTTACTTTCGTATATATCTAATCAATTAAATTGCAAAAAAACTGTATTTATAACGAGTCATTAGATTCAAAGTTCACTAGAATTACAGCTACAGTCATATCAAAGAGTGCAGCTTACAACTGTGAAATTGGAAGAATCGCTCGTCAATTAATTTTTCTGAGCAGAAATGAAGAATAGTTATTCTTAGAATAAAAAAATAGTCATAAGTAAATCTGATGCTTCGTTAATAAGTTAATAATAATTTAATTTCTTGGTGATCAGTTGGCAAAATCTGCATCGCCTTGTATTGACTCTATTCTAAGTTAATTGGTAGAAATTAGTCATTAAAGATGGTTTTTTTTTATTTAGAATCTATTTTTTCGAATTTTGTGTTGTTATTAATTTTGATGCGATGACTCAAAATTAAAATTAAACCACCTTCAATGAATTTCATGTATATTTTGTAAGTCAGAGCTAATTAAGTAAAATTTACATGTTCTTCCACCCTGCAGTGTCTTCTGAAGTTAAAGATGATAAAATAAACTCTGATGCGTTAATTGAACACTATCTATTCTTCTTATCAAAAAGATAAGATAAGACTTCTTATTAAATTGGCAGGAAACTGAAAAGGAACTTTCTTAAAAATGATGTTTTATTATACATTTGTCTACTTTATCTGATAATTTAATTTTCCTATCTTACATTATAATAAAATTTATATTACTTAATAAAATGATCGTACTCTCAGATTGGTAACTGCAATAAAAATTGGTAGCCAATATTTTCAAAAAAGCAGTGACTTGGATTAGAACAGAAATTTAAAATCAAGGTTCGTTTTAAATTGAACCTTAGGTCATTTTGAGAAATATCTCGAGCTGTTTGTTATATCAAGATCAAAATTTGTAAAATCGACTAACTATATTTACTCGCCCTGTATTCAATTATTCATGTTATTACTTTATCTTTCTTTCGTTCAGTCTCTCACTCACTCTTAAAAATAAAAATTTACAGATCACATTCGCGCCATCCAAGCGCATTAGGGACTTTACTTTAAATTTGTTTCTTCATTTTATAAGTTTTTCTATAAAAATCTGTAAAAAGATATATAAAGATGACAACATTGGTGGTGAAAAAGTAGGTCAGAGCTTTTGGCATCGAGCAGTCCATGGCCAAAATGAACATCAAATAACAGAGCATCATTCCAAATTGTACCTGCAAAAATGAAATTAAATAGTTAATTAGAAAATTGACTGAAAAAATGGAAATAAAAAAATAGAAACAGTGCAGTGAAGTTTATTTTTTATTGACACTTTATATTTCTACAAAAAAGTGCTGAGTAATGGTAAAAAATGATAATGTGAATTATGATCATGAAAAAATATTTGCAGGGCATTATTGATATTTCTAATGAAAGCTTGATAGCGGAACTGAGATTAGAATGTGATTTTTTTATGGTACAAAAGAGATGCTAATAAGTTACTGCACCTAAGCAAGGACTTCAATTTCAATGTGTAAATTGTTGTTGTAAATTTACTTTTGCATTATGTAAGCTGCTTAATCTTGATTACTTGGAATTTTTCAAAAATCTATTTCAGTTTTTCAAATTTTTTCATAATATATAAAAAAAAATTAGATATTTTTTTAATCTTTCAAGAATTAAAATGCTGAAATAAAATAAAATAATAAAGATCTTTTAAGTAAATTTACTAGTTCTTGAATAAGGAAGCCTAAATTTAAAAACGGAAATAGAGGATTTTTAGAAAATAGGATTAGGTAATAATTTTTAAATATTAAATGATCTTACCAATTGAATCCAAGTCATATACTTTTTCCACCAAATGTACTTCCTGTATTCAGGTCCAAGAGCAGCAATCAAATAATAGGTGTACATGACTATATGAACTATGGAATTTAAAATTCCTATAACAATTCCCTGTTCTCCTGGCAGCAATTTCAAGTAGCACCAGGAAAAGAAAGCTGTTATCGTATGATGATAAACGTGCAAAAAAGACACTTGGTTATTCTTCTTTCGTAGAACAAAGAACACCTGTTAAATAAAATAGATTTTGTTTAACTTTTTTATCTAACTTACTTTTTAATATTACATTAATTATAGTATCATTTTTGGTAGATCATTTTTTAGAAGAAAGTCGTTTTTTTTCATTAAATTGAAAAGTTAAGAAAATGTTCTTCGTTAAAAATATCTTTGAATTTTATCATTGAGAATTATATACAAATTTAAAAATTATGTGCAAAAGTATTTATTTACAAATTATAAAAAGAGAGAATATATAGAAAGTTTAGATTCTTTCGTGAATTGAAACAATGTGCTATTTTTCTAAATAACATATTCAGTGTGGAATTAGAACGTCAGAATTATTGAGGAGAACAATAGAAAAGATTTCACTATAAATTGATTATCATGCAAATTTTTTTAATTTCTTACAATTCTTACAAATGTTTCAAAACGAATTTCATAAACGGATGAAGGTGGCAATCACATCCGGTGATGATAAAAAGTGGATCACCGGTTTCAAGACAAAATTCAGTACAATTGTTTTATATGGTTTTATAATTGATTGCAATATTGATAAAAGATACATTTTATGAGAAAAAATTCCAAAATCTGAAGAAGAATATAAATGAATTTTAAATTAAAATATACGATTTTAATTTATTTTTTTGTCTTTCTGCTTTAAATTTTCGAGGATAAAATTTATTTTGTAAAAGCAATACCATTTTTACATGTCAAAATTAAATATAAATGAAATTATTCATATTTTTACCGTGTCTAAAAGCTCAATTATTTTAGAAAAAAAGTACCACCAAGCACCAGAAGAAAGCTGCAAAAAATAAATATAAATTAAATAAAAAACAGGAAAATTTCAGTTTTAAAATATATCCAAAAGTAAAAATATTTTTAAATTAATGTAAATAATATTTAAAAAATTAATAAGAATCGCATTTAACTAACAAGAGTTTGCATTTCTCTATCTGGTTGATTATCCTGTATGTTGCAACTTCTGCTGAAGATATATTTAAAGAAGTTCAGATTCAGTGCCTGAAAATTTTTTGATTATTTACAAAAATATACTTTTTTCTTTTGTTTTCAAAATGTTATTATTTGTTAAATTATTTGTTTTTCTCACCGTGGATGCCAAATAAACACTGAAAATCACTTGAAATCCATTGTAAGCGATCATGAGTTTTTTTAACTCAAAAGCTGGCCTGTTTTCCATCATCTTTGGTCCAATTTTCAGAACGAAGAGAAGATAAGCTGCCAAAATCAAAACCACTGGTCCTGGAGATCCCATGAGAAGCCAGGAATCTACCATAGGATCTTTAAAAAAGAAATTATCATCAGCATTAATTACAAAATATATTTTATTATTTTTTGTATTTTTTTGTTTTAAAATTTTGTTTAATTTTTTATTATTATTCATTTAATGTTTTGATTATTTGCTTTTTTATTTTCTAAACTACTAGTTTCCTTGTAGGTAAAAAAAACCAATGCATTATAGGAAACTAGAACGAAGACAAAATGAAAGAAGAATGTAGTTTAAGCATAGTGTAAAATTTGCAGTTATACTCATTTGCAGCTAACGTTACAAAATTGAGGACATTGTTAGATCTTTCATAAAAATTTATAAAATATGAGACCCACTTCCTTCAGGATCAAAACGTTTACAAGTTAATAACGTTTATACGTTGTAGGAAGACTGTTCACTACTTTCTCAAATTCTATGGGTTTTCTGATTTACATATTTTCCCATAATTTATACTTTAACTGCGTTATAAAACGCATTCCAATTTTGTAATTTTATAATTTTATGCCCTATCATCTGAAATTATTACAGACTCTTTCACAGCACATTCATGACTACAAATTCTTACTTATCGATACCAATTTTAGCGAATAAATGTACAAAAATAAAGAAGATTTCGTTGGAATTTTGTAGTCGTACGAATTGCAAAAAATGTTATCGAATTTGCCATTCAGGGATATATTTTGGTAAGTTAAGTAATAACATCACGAATTCCATGAGTTAACGTTTGACAATCAAGGTGACACAAATCTCTTATCTTTTGCTCATGGATTTCTTCATTTGTCTATATTTAAGGATTTACAAAAATAACCAGATTCGTAACAAAATTCTAACTGTCCCAGAGAATCCAGTTATTTAATTCATTATTCATACTCCAATTTAACTATACTACATTTTGAATAAAATTCCCTTCTGATTCTCTGTTTACAAATGGGCAATTATTTCAAAATAATATTTTTTTACTTTTAACAATTTGACAATTAAAATGCAATTTAATGACTTCATTTTATTTTCATATATTTTCGAGGGATCCATGCAAGATAGTCTCTAAGTCACTTTTCAAATATATGTACAAATGAATTTTATGCAAATGTATTTTAATTTCAAACAGAATTCTAATTACGAAATTATTTTAATCAGATGAGATGATGAATTCACTCGTCAATGGGAATTTCACAAATTCGGGCAACTGAATGAAGAAGAGAAAAAAAAGTTAAAATGGAAAAAGGAAAAGGGAGAAGGAGGGACCATTCCTTTTACTAATACTAATAAGGAATGTCAATGGTTATTTCATGATGATGAGTTCGGAATACAGGTAAAATGATACCTGAGGATACCGAAGTATTCAAAACGAGGACACGGTCAAGAGTATCCGTAAAGTAGTCGTTTGTCTTGGCATACGCGTAAATCATTATGTATATAAAATGGTCGTTTTTCTTGGCTAGCTCTTAAATCATTAAGTAACTACCAGAAACCAAACGACTTTAGCACCTTCCTAATAGTATAGGAAGTTACTGGAGCATCCAATGGCAAAGAAAATATACCTAAAATTTTTCACTTTTTTTTACAGTTACTAATTTTTCAGGCAAATATTTCTCAAAAAGATATTTTCATATTTGGATATTAATTATTTATTATTAATATTATTAATAATATTACTCAATACGGGGTTTATATTGACCCTCGATGAAAATGATCGTTTATAATATTGGATGTTAATTTTGGCTTTAGAGTCAAAATAAATAGTTTAATTAATTTTTAATTGAACCAAACATTTCGGCGCATAATGGTGGCCCTCATCAGTGGTTATTGTTTATTCTAGAAAACAATTTACAAAAATTTTGGTATCAGGGTCGCAGTGTACGAATGTAGTTTAAAAAATCTTTTTTTAGATTATCAAACTGTGAAATTCACCGAAAAATATTAATCTAACAAAAAATTTTTCTAACTATATTCGTACACTGCGCCCCTGATACCAAAATTTTTGTAAATTTTTTACAGAATAAACAATAACCACTGAGAAGGGCCAACATTGTGCGTCGAAACGTTTGGTTCAATTAAAAATGAATTGAATTATTTATTCTGACCTTGAAGCCAAAATTAACATCCAATATTATAAACGATTATTAATATTTACTAGAGTCATTTAATTACTCAGAACGAAGAAATGTTAAAGTGTATTGGCTGTTAAAGAATAGAAGACTAGATATTAAAGAAGAAAAGAAAGGAAGATTAGAGATGATAAAGATTTTTTAAATGATTTAATGATTAGATTTTGATGATATTTTAAAGATTTTGGCCGACCAAACAAATATTTATTTTGATAGGCTACAAAATTTCTCAAAAAAAATTTAACTATCTTAAATACATCGAAAACTACAGTTTTTTTTAAGTAAAAAATTGAGCTTAAATGTTTAAATAGACATAACTTCGTAATTAAAAAGATTTGATCGAAAATGAAAAATACGTCTAATATTTCTCAATGAAAAATAACATATTTTCGTCTTAAAACAATTAATGTTTGAATAGCTTTTGTTATTAAAAAATAAGCTTTGAAATACATATTAGCTTATAATTTATTTTAAAAATTTAGGGTTCCTTTGCTGGGAACCCTAAATTCCCTTTGCAGGAAATTAATCTGTTAATTAACATTTATTAGAAAAAACTCACCTTTATTTTTTTGCAGGATCTCATTGTAATTGCTGACAACCAGTCCTATTATGTTCGCCATGTTTTAGGAACTGTTTGAAATCAAGGTTCAATTCAGAAAAGTCGGTCAACTATAATATTTTTTACTCATTCAGTATATCGATACAATTATTTTATAAAATTACTTTTTATCCCAAAACGTACCCCAAAGCTCTCGCTTTTTTAATAGTCTTTTCACGTATAAAATTTGAAAAGATTATAATGTTAATTGCACACTTGCAGTTGTTGTTTTGACTCTGATTTCAACTCAAAAAAAGTCTTCAGTTTATAAGACTTTACAAAAATTAAACTTAATTTAAATAAAATAAAAAAATGATAATTAAATAAAGAAATGAAAAAGTTATTTTTATTAAGACAGATTTCGCACTTTTTTTAGGATTTCGTTTTTTTTGCACTGATCTTCAATTATACAATAAAACACTCTCTTTTTTGTCACAAAAGGGTGAAACGGTAACAATTAACCGGGGTGAAAACTCACATCGATGAATTTCCCTCGAAGAAAAAAGTCGATCAGAGTAAAACAATGAAAATTATTTTGGGTGGAAGGGGAGGGAAAAGAGAATTCTCTCCCGACCACTGAAAAAGATCCGGAGGAGAATTCGAACCGGGATGTCTGACCGCGTACAAAAAACTGAGGGAATCGATGAAAGTCAAATCCAAGTCGAGCCAACACGTGGAGCAAATGGACACCCCACCATAATTTCATCTGACCCCTTCTTGATTCTCTTTCCACATGTTTTCAACATCCAAATCAATCGAAAGAGAAAAATGCGATAAACAGATAATTTACTGAATTCAAATTATCAGTTTTCAATTTTAAACGTGTTTACCCATCTATACTTTCAATAAATGCATTCATTGAATAAAATGTTTGTTTACACTTTTTTCTGTATTATTTGTCTTTTATTTCAAAGTTATTTTTAGCAGGAATTGAAGAATCGGCAAAAGCGTCAATCAAAATTTCCTTTTGGTAAATTTCTTCTATTTTCATGAATTACAAAATAAAAGAAGGGTCCCTTATTTGAGTGGAAATATGGAAAATTTTATTTCCGACCAAATAAGCCATCAATAGTTTCAATTGGATAAAAATTACAGATTTTTTTCATTTATAATCTTAAATTGTATAAACTCTGTAAGAGTATGTCAATAAATCTCATCTTATTAATCAGAATCTTCAGATAAATTTTAGCTGTTTTTTTTGCACCGAAATCTGTCTGCAGATTCCGAATGAAAAAATGTGTACCTAATTTTTATCTGATTGAAACTTTTGATGGCTTATTTAATCGAAAATAAAATTTTCCGCAATTCGACAAAAAAATTTGATAAAGAAACTGTTCAAAATGAAAAACCTAAAGAAATAGGTGCTTTGACTAACTTTTTTTCCTCCTTAACTTCCTCAACGATAACAATCAGTAGGGTTTTTAAATAATTCTATAATAGAAATAAAAAATTGCACCTATCGTTTAATTACCAGCCTCTTTTTTTATTCTACTTCAAAAATTGAAAAGAAAATTGATTCAATAAATTCTTTTTCTATGGAACCAAAATTGAATTAACATCAATAATAGGCCATAATATGATGCAGGATATAGTATGATAACAAGAAAATCTTGAATAAAAAGTAAACTATTTTGTGCCTTTTCTTAGTAGATAATAAAATAAAAGGAACAAAAAAACAGACTGTGTCAAACGAATAAAAAGAGAATCAACTTCTTTATTAGATGCAATTTGTGAACTTGATTCTTTTTATTCATTTGAGTTATTATTGTATTTGAATTTATTCATTTTAATTTTTTTCGTTAATTTCTTATAAACTGGTTTACCGATTAACCGACTAACTGATTATACGTTTCTTTCGTTTTACATATATTCATTTTATTCGCTTTTTTTGGTCTGGCTAAATTAATCGGCCAAAGCGCAGAGCCCAAGAGAATGCACGTAGTAAAAAGGGGAATAGAGAGATTAAAACTAAAAAGTAGGAGTATAATTTTGTCTAAAATTGAGCCACAATTGTTTATTTATTTTTTTTACAAAATCTTAATAATTCTGCCTTAAACGCCAAAATTATTCTTGAACTTTCAATTTTTAATCCTTTTAATCTCCCTTGCAGCAACAATTTTGTTTTAGAAGAAAAATCACTATAGGGGATAATTGACCATATAAGTAGTCTAAAATAAATTAAAATCAACAATAAACTGAAGCGTAATTTACCAAAAAATAGACTCTATGAAGCATAATTTCATTTTTCTTCTAAACCAAAATATTGTTACTTTAAATTAATCATAAGCAAAAATTTTTGTTAATAATTAAACTCTTCAGTTCATGTGACCTTGAGACTAGAAGCAGGTTGCATTTTTAATGGTCAGATATTATCTATAGAAAGAGAAAGTAAAAATATTGACCTGTTGAAAACCTCAATGAGTTAATGAGGCCATCTCTAACGGGAATTGGATAGAACAGTTTTGGATAAGAATGTCACGATGCTAACAATTTTTAAAAAAATTCTGTTTAAATTATAAATTTAATCAAATTAATCAAATTTCTGTGAATAATAATCAATTTCAATTTCTTTTGAATTAATTATGTGATTACAAACTAAAATACACCAAAATTATCTCTATTTTTAATGTTGTTGTTGTCATTTTTCGGCTTAAGTACGTTCTTGTTAGCTTAAGATATTTACGTCTAATTTTTCACAAATTAAGTAATAGGTGTGCATAGCTCAAACTTCGATTGCTTAAATTGCTTTCTTGGAAGATTAGAATATTTTATGACAATTTGAATAGTAACCGCCTGGTGAAGCGCAAATGTCTTATTTACCAGGAAAAAAGACTGCAGAGTGTCAGGAAGCGGACGAACTGAATAATTTCGTAATTTCCCATCTGCGCAATGCTGGTGATATCGAATAATAAATATTTGAATTTTTGCATAATAGGCTGAAATTCCCAAAGGCAAAGCTATTGGCAATTAGGAATACCAGAAAAAAATCATGACTTCAGCGTTTCGTTTAAAGTAAATGGAAATGACATTTTAAATATACTTCAGCTTCATATTTTTGCCATAAGAAGCCTAATACAGTTTGCGAAATATACAAAAATATTTTTATTACATTTTCCATTCAATTTCATTTTATTTTTCTTTGCATATATCCTTATACTGAATTTTTACTTACATTTCACTAAATAACGATATTCTTCTAGAAAACATTTCAAGTGTGTAAAAAAATTTAAAGAAAGAGTTCTATTAATTTTAAAAAGAAGCTAGAATCTATGGTTAATTTTATGAATACGACGATTTTTAATTGTAAAATTTTTGTGCAAAAAATGTTGCAATTTAATGTCGATAAAGCCAGTAGTCATGTGATTTACAAGACTCAATGGATTAAAAATTCTTTAGTCTTTTTGAAAAGATCCTTAGACTTTATAAAAGGCAGTGTCTAGCAGTGATGGATGATGGTAACGAAGTTATTTTTGTAAATAGGTAACGAATTGGTAACTAGTTACATTTTTTCAGTAACGATAACTATAAAAATCGTTACTTTTCTGGTTACTTTCGAAATAATATTTTTATTACGACAATCAATATAGTTTATTGCTTTTACAATAATTTTTTAATTTCAACTAAAAGTAACGATAGTTAATTTTTTTGCAAAAGTAACAGAGAAAAAGTTACATTTTAAAATGGTAACGATATCAGTAACTAGTTACTTTTTTCATGATGCAACGGTAACGATAACTAATTCGTTTTAAAAAGTAACTTAGCCATCCCTGGTGCCTAGTATTACGGAAATTTCCGTACAACTAGTTCACAACATAGTATGGGCCGAGGCTATTGTTACGGAATTTTCCGTAACCATATTCCGCCCCACCTTTGTGTTGTATACTGGTTGTACGAAAAATTCCGTAACAATATCCTCGGCTTTTATAAGAACTAAATCCTACAATTATTAATGAATCTTTTCAATCCAAATCCAAGGAGTTAACCACTAGCAATTTTGATGTACACCTGAATTCAAGAATTCAAAGAATACAAGATGATTTCAAAAAAATAATTCAAAAAATACAAATGAATTCAAAATAATTCAAAGAATTCAACGAATTTAAAAGAATTCAGGAACAAGTGTACATCTGAATTTAGTATTTTCGTCGAGCTAAATACTTTACAGTTCAATTTCTCTTCCGACAGGTCATATGTGGTCAAAATTTAAAAAAGATAGTGAGTTGATTAATTTTTGCTAGTCCAGGAACTCAAAATTGATATTTTCTGCTTCATCCAATAAGTTATAATAGATTCAAAATAATGAAGATGGAAAGACAGATAATAGATAATCGAGTTTTTATTCAACCGTAATTAGACTATCTTCAATTTTGAGTTTTAAGGAAAACTCGATTAGTCTATCTTCATTATTTTGAATCTATTAAAACTTATTGGATGAACAAGAAAACATCAAGAACTCAATGCTTCCTGAAAATTTTAACATACATTTAATAAAATAATTTTGATTTTTATTAAAAAATTAAAGCAGCACTTTTTTACATTCTGAGAAGGTATTATTTTAAATTATAATAGGTTACTGAGATATGATGGAGGTGGTCAAAAATATGATTGCCAGTCACTAAATTTTTAGCCCGGAGCATCAAAAGTGGCCACTCAGATTACCAAAACGAGTAACGGCACCAGGCAAGGGATTTTAAAAGAACGTCATTTGCTATACCAGGAGAAGACCTTCATGAACTAGAATGCACGCACAAAAGTAAGAAATGCTCTTAAAAAAGTAGGACGTTGTCTGATTGGGTTTAACACGACCGCCTTTTTTCCATGTAGATATAACAGTTATTCAAGTAGGTCTAGTGTCCAGTGGCGATCTAACATAGACCACAATTTGGGCATCCTATACCAAAATCCTCACGTCTCCATCACGGTTAATGAAATTTCTTAACATAGACCTTGATCAGAAATCAAAGATTCATTCATTCTAATAATTCTAAAGTCAGAAATTTCTTAGAACATTTACATATGTATTTCCTCAAACTTTGCATAAATAATATGCCAAGGGAAATAAAAATATGTCAAATAAAAAAAAGGTAGTCAATTTTATGCCCAAGAAGGTATTAGACTTTAAACTCCATTTAATTGTGAAGTAAAATTTAGAAGCAATTCATAAAAAAAGATTATTCAGTTTTATCAAAAATCCCTATTAGGTAATAAGCCTTGTAATGCCGTGGTTTCTTTGTGTGATAAAGTCAGTGTAATAGAGACAATTTTTCAAAATAATAAGAAGATATTTAATTTCTCAATAGTTAACAAAATAACGAATCTTGAAATCCATTGATGAAAATTTTAAAAAATTTGTTATTTTAAACAGGCCATCAAAAATATTGCATGTAAAAAAAGATTTTTAATTTGATCCTGTCAGGAAGGTAACTAAATTATATGCTGTCTATTATCTCTTGTATTTTTTAGTTATATGTTTTTATTAGACAGTCTCAATTTTGCTATTAATCAGTTTATTAGTTTAATTAGTTTCTGTTAATTTCTATGTGAAATTTTATCCAATTATTTAAATTACAATGTGGTAATTTTCAGAAATTTTGATTACCACTTGCTTTTTGAAAATCAAAGCATATTATATTTTGAGTATATTTATTCATATGCTTTGAGTTTTAAAAAGCAAGTAGTAATAAAAATTTCTGAAAATTACCATCTTGTAATTTAAATGATTGGATAAGATTGTAGATAAAAGCTAATAGAAACCGAGGGGCTAATCACTCTTGAAATATGGTGCACATGCCTTCATGAAATCTTTTGAACTCTTTTAGAATCTTTGAAATCATTTGAAATCTTTTGAAATCTTTGGAAATCCTTTGAAATCTTTGAAAAATCTTATGAAATCTTTGAAATCTTTTGATATCTTTGAAATATTTAATATCTCTTGGAATCTTTTAAAATCGTTGAAATCTTTTGTAATCTGTGTGAAATCTTTGAAATCTTTTGACATTTTTATTACTCTTAGGGAATGTTAAAATCTTTGAAATCTTTTGAAATCATTAAAATCTTTTTAAATCTTTGAAATCTTTGAAATCATTTAAAATCTTTAGAAATCCTCGAAATTTTTTGAAATCCCCGAAATCTATTGAAATAGTTGAAATCTTTTGAAATTTTTGAAATATTTTGAAATATTTGTGAAATTTTTGAAATATTTTGGAAAGACTTTGAAATCGTTAAAAAATCTTTTGAAATCTTTGAAATCTTTTGATATCTTTGAAATCTTTGATATCCCTTGGAATCTTTTAAAACCGTTGAAACATTTGTAATTTTTGTGAAATATTTGAAATATTTTGAAATTTTTGTTCCTCTCATGAAATCTCTTGAAATTTTTGAAATCTTTTGAAGTCATTAAAATCTTTGAAAATCTTTTAGAATCTTTTGAATCTTTAAAATCAATCAAAATCTTTTGAAATCATGAATATCTTTTAGAATCTTTTAAAATCTTTGGAATCTTTGAAATCATTTGAAATCTTCTAAAATCCTCGAAATTATTTAAAATCTTTGAAATCTTTTGGCATTTTTTTTACTCTGATAAAATCTTTTGAAATCTCTTGAAATATTTTGAAACCTTTGGAATCTTTTGAAATTCTTAAAAAATCTTTGAAACCTTAAAATCTAGTGTACACTCAAAACTCGAGTGGCCAACCTCTCGTAATAAACTAATTAATATCAAAATTGAAACTGTCTAATAAAAGTTCATTTTTTTCAAAAGGATACTATTTTGTCTCAAAAATCTTTAACACAAACGGATTTTTCTTAGAAGTAAGCCAACCAATTTTTAAAAATTATAGTTCTAGAAATGATAGAACAGTATTTTTAATTTATAATCATATAATTTAAAACCCTTATTCTAATATAAAATTAAATAATTATAAAATTAAATCTAATTAATCTTTTGAAATTAGATCTTATACTTTAAATTAATAATGATTAAATATAAAATAAAGATTGATATAATTTATCACAACAACAATTTAAACTACAAAATCAAAAACTTTTTAATACAATAATTCCTTGAAGTTTCACATTTTATTATTCAAACATTTAATGATTAAAAATTCCAATAATTGTTTCGTTATCGATTCAATATATTTGCAAAGTCGTTCTTCCTGGAGACGGTGACAAGCAAAGGTCACCATAAAAAGTCGCTGTGGATCACGTGCATACGTGATCATTTACATACACAAACGTGCGTCTTCACTTATTTTTTCAAGTAATTTACAATAAGACATTACAATAAAAGATAAAGGTAAATAAGATTGTACAACTGCATTTAAAATTTACAAATTTAAATGTAATAATATAACTGGCAATTAAACTATACATTTATATTTGTAGTACATAATAATAATCAGTAATTATTTTTGGTCCGATTATCGTTGAATATTGTAGAATTTTAACTGTAATAGATAACAATAAACATTCTAAATAATTTGTATCTAATTATAAACAAACACAATCTATATATTTCACATATATAACACACTTTCGTAAGATGCTAAACTTATTGTAATATTGCAATGACAAACATTTTCTTCGATGAACGTTAATTAAAATTGTAAATATAATCATGCATAATTTTTACGAAACATTTTTTTTGACAAGTTTTCTTTAAACAATGATGAGCAAAATACATTCAGAGGTCATTGAACTTTATTATCGATGCCTCCAAATCTACTATTTTTCTTTTTTATCAACTAGTTTTTAACTCCGAAAAATAATCTGTTGATTCAACAAGATTTTTTTTTCAATATACAATTTGTATTATTTATTAATAAAGTTTTTTCATGGGTCCAGTTCAATCCACCAAATATTATTCTGCGTGTATATTTAAATTATAATTATAATCATGTGAGAAAAAAGATACAAATACGCAGTGCGGTTTTTTTTGTACAGAAAAAAAATACTATTTGAGTTGAAAAAATTTACACTCAAAAAAATGTCTGGTTAAATTAACCAGAATTCTGGTTAAATATGCCCTTCCTATTTTTCTGGTTAAAGTAATCAGAATTCTGATTGTTTTAATCAGAATTTCTGGTTAGTTTAACCAGCATTCTGGTTTTTCTAACCAGAAAAAATAGTAAGGGCATATTTAACCAGAATTCTGGTTAATTTAACCAAAAATTTTTTTGAGTGTACTAATATACTAAATTCAAGGAAGCAGAACCAGAGATAAACTAGAATCAGAAAAATTGAGATTTTCTTTTTTTTCTGTACCCATTGCGACGGACTTTGAGATTATGGACAAAGTGTCATTTTATGCATGTTTTGAAACATGCACTTTCAATTGAAAGTGAATAATGACGGGCGATCTTAAATACATGATGAGTTTGAGAACATAGCGAAATAGTGTCTCGATTAAATCCTCGCTTGTGTACGGAGAAAAATGGATATTAAAAATAGGTACAGCTATCCAGATGTTAAGATTTTAACATAAAGATTTTAAAGCCAAAAAGTTTTCAATGTTAAATTTGAATATCTTTTATTTCTATAATATCTAAGATGTTAAGCGTTAATATCTAACTATTAAAAACTGAACATCTAGATGGCTTTCCCTAGTTTTAACATCCTAGATGCTAATTCTGAACATCCAGTTTTCTCCGTGTGTAGTCTTACTGTATATTGATTGAATTTTAATCGATACAACGTTTTAGTCTCAATCGCAAAGATTGAAAAAATGAACGTGACATTTTCACACAATATTCTCGCTATCGATGAAAATCTTGAATACAGTGGTCAAAGTAGAAAAACCGATTCTATTGTACTATTATTGACTTTTGGATTTTCCATTAGAAGTATTTTTGGAAACTCCATTTTGCTCGACGATTTTGGCAGGCTTTTTCTTTACATAAGTTTTGTAATAGAAGTCACCGAAAAGGACGATCATGAAGAGATTTTGTGGTATCATCACTGCAGCTGGCCATCTTGGGAAACCACAATTTTTCACCCAGACGAGTTGTGAGAAATGGAACAGAATTAAAAAGAACTGCACCAATTGTAATTGAGTAATATATTTTTTCCACCAGGGTTTACCCAGTTTTAAAGAAGTTGCCAAGTAGTGGCTGTACATGACGATGTGGACGAATGAATTGATTAGACCTGAAACAAAAATTAAATTTTTTAAATATGTTACGAAATGCGAACGTTAGAAATATTCACCTAATTTTAATAAGTCCAGGTTGATATAAGATATTTCAAAGGTCCAAACAAAAACGCAATGTTCGAGAAAAATTAAATCTCATTGTGAAATCGATATGTGAATTCAGAGAGTTATATAATTGATCTTACGTGATTTCCTTTTGGAAAATACTTATGAAATAATTAACATTTTTAAATGTTCTTGACCTCATATTAAAGACAAATCTACACAAAATTTTATGAATTTGAGTAGAGCAAGCTAAAGAACTTTAAAAATGTTTAATATAGTTTCGAAGATATTAGTAAATAAAGAAATTGATGAAACTTCATGTTTTTGTGGATATTTTCTTGTGGATTCAATGAAAGCCTTTCAGCCTGAAGTGTATATTAGTTTTTAATAAATATTAGTGTAATATACAAAAATATTAATTTCTATATTTTTTACATTTAATTTTTTCAGGGCACGTTTTTTTTTAATTTTCTACTCACGTGAAAATGTTACCGATGAATTCTCGGTAATTATCGGTAATTACCAATAATTTACCGTATGGGTAATTTTCACGCGGGTACCACATTTTCATACGAAGTTTATTCTTTAGTAGAATCTGAAGAAAAAATTGGACAGTTATGCTCATACACTCACGATGGGTTAGCCACTCGATTTTTGAGTTGTCGCCAGATTTCAAGATTTTAAAGATTTCAAAAGATTTCAAGAGATTTCAAAATATTTCAAAGATTTCAATGATTTTAAAAGATTTTTTAAAGATTTCAAAATATTTCAAAGATTTGAAGAGATTTCATGAGAGTAAAAGAAATGTCAAAAGATTTAAAATATTTCACAAAAAGTTCTCAAGATTTCAAAAATTTCAAAAAATTTCAACAATTTTAAAAAGATTCCAAGGGATTTGAAAGATTTCAAAAGATTTAAAGATTTAAAAGATTTCCCAAAGATTTCACAAAAATTTCAAAAGATTTCGAAGATTTCAAAAAATTTCAAATGATTTCAAAGATTTCAAAGATATTAAAAGAATTTAATGATATCAAAAGATTTCAAAGAATTTAATGACATCAAAAGGTTTCAAAGATTTCAAGAGATTTCATGAGAGTAATAAAGATGTCAAAAGATTCAAAAGCTTTCACAAAGATGTAAAATTTCAAAAGATTTCAAATGATTTCATTTAATTATTTATTTTATTATTTCAAAGATTTTAAAATATTTTAATGATTTCAAAAGATTTCAAAATTTCAAATGATTTCAACGATTTTAAAAGATTCAAAGGGATTTCGAAAACTTTTTAAAGATTTTATAAGATTTCCAAGATTTCACAAAAATTTCAAAAGATTTCAACGATTTTAAAAGATTCCAAGGGATTTCAAATATTTAAAAAGATTACAGAAGATTGCAAAGATTTTAGAAAAATTCCAAAAGATTTCAACGATTTTAAAAGATTCTAAGGGTTTTCAAAAATTTCATAAGATTTCAAAAATTTCCCAAAGATTTCAAAGATTTTACAAAAATTTCAAAAAATTCCACGGTTTCAAAAGATTTTAAATGATTTCAAAGATTTCAAAGATTTTAAAAAATTTCAAAGATTTCATGACGGCACGAACACTAGATTTCAAGCGTGGTTAGCTTCTTGTACATTCATAAAATTCTATATCTAGATTTATCTTTAGAATGAGTCCAAAAAATTTAAAAATGTTAAATATTTCGAAAGTCTTTCAAAATTTGAGAAAAGAACACTATTTTACAATATTTTCTTACAGAATTGACAAAATTATTTCACCTTGCGCTTATTTAATGCATCTTCTAGATTGACATAATTAGGAGAACTTGTAAATCTCGTAAAAAGCAGGTGGTCTTATTTTTTCCAAAAGTATTTCGAGTTTTTTTTCACTTTCTCAACATTTTTTAACACCTTACTGAGTTAGGATATTAGAAAACAGATCCTTGCAAGGTAAATACAGCACATCTTTGGGCAAGATTTTCAATGTATTTCACAAGTAATTCGCACATGAAAACTGCTATTGAAATTCCATAACCAGTAGACAGAACCATGAGCAGTGGAATGATCGAATGGCCTGATTTTATATTTTCCTTTACCAAAGAATCAGTTGATACTGCCAATGTAGGAGATCCAACTTTTATCCAATGACTTTTGAGACCGGAAGTCATGATCTTCAAAAGCAATTTGTCAACCTCTCGAACAAACGGTGACCCTTTTTCAAAATACATTCCTTTTTGGTACGAGCCTAAGCTTTGTTTGACAGTTTTGAACCGAGGTCGTCCATTTGCATCTCGATAATTTTTCATGAACATCTGCAATTGTAATCCTCTGTCTACGCAAGAAACATTCTTGTTTGCCACTAACATGTCTATACACTCTTGTGTCTTTGATACGATGCCTGCCTTACTTAACAATGCTTCCATGACTGAATCACTTCCTTCTCTCAAACCAATCAGAAAACTTTCCTGCATCATAAGAGTGAAATTTGACCTGTTAAGATCTTCCCAGGTATCAATCATCACCTCTGATTCTTTCGTCATTTCGATTTCCGACAATATCACATAGAGGTTGGAAGAGAATACCATAAATGCCAGAAGAATTGAGCCGAAGAACATCTTTTGAGGCCATTTTTGTGGTTCTCGAGGTACTGTGAAACCCAACATTTCTTGCATTATCTGAAAGAAGGACCAATATTGTTGGTCAAACTTTAAGAAGCGGCTTGTTAGGCAAATTGGAATAATCAGTAGGACCAAGTAAATCAAATGCCATGGAAGTGAGAAAGACCAATTCCTGGTTCTTAAAACTGGCACCAGGGCAAGAACACGTAATGCTCCCGTACTTCTACTGCTTTCTGCTATGCAATTGAAGCAAATGGCCCCTTGGTTGATCAGAAATCGAATTTTGTTTTTCCATAGCTGAGCACCAAAACCAGTTAATCCAGTTTCATTCTTCATATTCCATTCACCCCACCAATCTTCTTGGTTTGGAACTTGAACAATTTTGAAATTCATCGTTTTGGCTAGAAATTCCACAGTGAATAGATCTATTCCTTTAACAGACAAAACATGTCCAGTTGAATTTCGGTTCACGTAAAGATTCGGAGGGTAAGAGAATGCTCCAACTTTCATCTCGAATCCATTTAAATTTTTTAGTTTGTTCGGGAACAATTGTGTTTTCTTTAAGAACCTATTCTTTTCGTAGATTCCGGTGAATGGATTGAGCTGATGTATCGTAGGGATGTTTTTTTTATCATTACAAGTCAAATTAGCATTCAATTGATTTTCGACAATCTCAAGAACTGTGAAATCCAAAAATTTGTTGGACCACATCGAGAAGAATAATTTCTCGTAACTGGATCTTCTTTCTTTAGAAAAGACAATCATTAAGCACTTTGGTCGGATTTGATTTTTTGTTAGTTCATTCAAAAATTCTATTGATTTAGGGATTGATGATTTTCCTGTAGTTTGAATCATGATGATTAAAGTGGTTGATTGAAGATCTTGATACAGATTTTGTTTTGACAAATTTCGAGCCGTGGGAAGAGTAGTATTTTTTAAACTGACTACCTGATTCGGAATCTTCAACTCCACTTTTTGTATGATTCTCGTAATTCCCAAATTTCGATTATAATCTTCGTCGTCAATGATAAACACCGTTTGAGAAATTTTCAGGTCTTTTTTTATCTGTTCAGCAAGACGATTAATCCATTTGTGTTCATTAAAAAGTTGCGATTCTTTGATTAAGCACAAAAAAGCAATTATTATGCTAAATCTCACATTGAGGTACATTGTGTTATAATTAGTTGAAATTTTTAATTTATTTTTAATTTTTTTAGAAAATGGAACTACGTCTTTCACTTGTTCGATTCCCCAGTAAAGTGACAAAATATGTAATGGTTTTTCACGGTCAGTTTGTCATCTGTAATTTGTCTAATGTCTACTTTGTGCAATAGTGTTCTGAAACGCTAAATTGAAGGCCAAATTACATGTTTCTTTTTAAAATACATTTTAGAATAATGTGTTATCACTATCGCTCGACTGACCTACAACATTTTTATTCGAAACTGATATGAGCTACTAAATCAATATGCAATGAAAGAAAAGTATATTCTAGCTACAGAAAGAGCAGTATAATATTACAATAAGTCGAACATAAATGTAATTTTTATAAATAAAATAATATTAAATAAAATTTAATAAATTGCTTCCTCATTTCGCTTTGTAACGATGAAAATTTTCGAATCTCATTTTTGGACATTTCTCGACCTAATAACAACTCGTAAACAAATTATACTACGATCATGAAATTTGGTGAAATTTGGTCCCAAATAATACCTAAAATGTAAAAGATTTTGAGCCGGGTTTAAAACGAAGTAATATTTTTTCGATTTTATATTTTTCTCAAAAATCTTTTCAGATGTTATTTTTTTGCAATTTTTATTATATTAAAGAAAATCTTCTCTAGATTTGTAGATTTTACTGAAATACATCCTTTTCCACCAAAAGAGATTGAAGTTGATTGATGAAATATTTTGATATAACAAGAAGTAAATTTGAAAAATTCGAAATATTCAATCATTTTTATCACAGATTTGCCAATAATGATAGGCTCTCTGTGGTCAATTTTATCTCACATTGAGTAATATTTTATTGATATAAATCAATTAAATGTTCATAAGTGTCATCAAACAAAAAGTTTCATCTCCAAGAATTTTTTAATTTTTAATTTTTAATTTTTACGTTTGTAAGTAAAGTTTTGTTTCAATTTCAGGAATAGATCAATATTGTGAATATCAAATTTATTCATTTTGATGCAATTAAGCGATTGACTTATTTAGAAACCTTCTATTATCAACTGTTATTTATCATGGTTATAAATTAAATTTCTTGTTTATAAAAGAAAAACTTTTTGAATTTTGGGAATATAATAATACTATAATTGCGAAATTTAATTAATTTGCTGAGGTGAACTGATTCACTTATATAAAAACCTTCTATGAATTGAAATATTAAATTAAAAAATTAATTAAAGATTACATTATTATTTTGATAATAAAAGAACCTTTATGAGAAAGCAAAGTATTCAAGAATTGATCCCAAATACTACTTTGCAGCGGTTTTTTATAGATATGTTTAGAAAATTTGGATAAAAGTCAGTACCTAATTAGTTTTATTTTTGAAAAATTCCGTCAATCTTTTTTATTCCCTATCATCACTTTTATATCAGATTATATCAATATAATTTTTATCAGACTAGCAGAAAATAAATTCGATTCCAACTCTTATTGATTGCAGAGAAAATATTAAAATTAGCTAATGACTTTAAAATTTACTTTTTTAATTAAATTCTACACGATAAATTGAATAGAATTAAATTAAATTAATTCATATCGATATGTTTAGGTATGCTAAAAATAGAACATCTACTATTCAATTGGAAAAAAACAGACATACGTTTTATTCTTTGAAATATCACATCATTAAACAATTTTTTCTAAGACTTACGTATTAGGGTGGATCGAAAAACAAAAAATTTTGAAATTGAAAACGCCTTAGCACTGAAAAGTTTCCTTTTGGGTACCTCATAACTTGTATAAAATTTGAAATTAATTGATTAATATCCTGAGGTTGAGCGGAGCTGAAATAAGTTTAAAAAATTCTTAATTTTCAGATTTGTGAAAAAATCGCTGTTACTTTTTTTCAAAATCCATGTAATAATCTCAATTTTGATCAATGTTGCTGAATTTTTAATTCGGCTTTATATAGGAAAAAATCTGCCCGGCCCCCTTCGGGGGCGCAGGCACATTCTCATCACGCGCTTCGCTCGCAAGTTTGAGCACGCCTAGGGCGCGCGGAGTGGCCGTTGCGCTTCGCGCTCCGATATTATTAATCGTCGCGCTACGCGCCCCAATATTATTGAACATCGCGCTTCGCGCGAGATCCTTATGGCTAGCGAAGGCCGCCTCGCTTGCTAGTTTGAGCGCGCTTCCGGACTCGCGGAATATTCGTCGTTCTTTGCGCAGAGTCAAGTTTATTCCTTATGATTTACTTTTACCCGAAATTGATGCTTTAATATATTCTTTATTATTTTCCGCAATTTCAGCATGATAATTGAATTTCTCTCTTATTA
>JBAGKK010503178.1:0-14611 GCA_037177015.1 Euceroptres primus | reverse complement strand
TCAAAGGAATCATTGCCTCTGTTAGAGATTTTATTCCTTGAGAAATGTTATTTAAAAATGGACGATCTTCTGTTTTTTCTTTCACGGCAACGTTGAAGATGTAACGCCCGTTGTATGCAAAAACGATCGTTTGACCTACTTGTGGATTCTGAGCTTGCAAATTATCTTCTGAGATAAATTTTGCTGAAATTAAAACCTTATTAATAGGTGCATCCAGGGCACAGTCAGCTGATATGAAGTTGACTATGTGTCCCTTGCCCATCAACAATTTATCCTTGCTATATTTCAAACAGGTGTCGACTACTACCAAAATGGATGAGGGTTCTATCTGTGTCTCGCTTCTTCGCTCGCTTCCGCACGCTTCTCCTTCCCTTTCTTGTATTCTATAACCATCTCTTGAGTCCGGCGGCCCTTGCTCCTTGACCTGTCTGCTCGCACGGCGAGTCTTACTACTTGCTCCGGCACTCTCCCCCCTCTTCCCACTCGAGGCTTGCGCTGGACTTGGTGCCTTTGGCGCGTATCGTAACTGGGTTCCCTGACCTACTGACCTATTTTGGTCCTGTTACGTCTCGTCTGTCGTCTGAAAATTATTAACTCCGGAGTTCGAGTGCCTCATCCCCACAGCTTGTGCACCATACACCATTAGCCCAATGGTAAGTTTCGTTTCCATACAAGAATTTAAAATATGGCGGTTGCCATATTTAATAATATTAATAATATTTGCCTTTACAGATAGACAATTAAGCTAAAAACGGTATGCATCGTTAAACAAAAATATTTTTTACATATTTTCAAAATTCTAGACAATTCGTAAGTAGGTTACGATTTCGGAACAACTACATTAAGTACATTCAAGTTGATATCGAAGTGGATACTCCACGGGATTAAAATTAAATAAACAGAATAAAGGACGGGGTATTTTAGTAGTAAATTCCCTAAAAACAATTAAAACCTCATTATTCAAAACCTGCTAGAGAGCCTGTTGATTTTAGCCGGGCCACAGTCGACAGTCTGACCATAACACGGTCTGGCTTTCCGCCGGTTCGGGCTGGACGGACGAACGTGACGATTCTAAATGATTACCAGGAAGAACCTCCGACCAGGAACTTTCTAAAAGCCGGCTCGACTTCCTGAACGGGACCCTGCCGATTGCCCGATTCAATTCCAACACGGGACAGGCTACAATTGTTAACCGATTTGATGATTTTCTTTATAAATGCTCAGCATTACATGTTTGAAAACAACTTTAAGCCAGATTATTTAATTTCATTCTGTAAACTGTATTGACTAATCAAATAGTGTTTGAAAAAAGCCATTTCAACAATATAATTTTTTATTTATGAATAAATTATGTAAATAAACTTTTGTTAATCAGAATTAATGAAGATAGACTGAAGGAAAATAAAACTTTTATACAACATTTTATTTAAATGCATCAAATGCTCTAATCCCAATATTAAATTTTCTGTTATGCCCATTGGTCTACCCATGTTTGATAGATTAAAAAATCGTTTACAACCTTACTTATGGTTTACAAATGTTTACCATTCTAATAATAAATCGCAATGATTTGAGTACAAAATGTACAAAATAACTTTTGTCTACAGCAGACTGATACATTCGAGTATTTGTTCAAATAAATTGTTTATAAAAACTAAATAAAATGTTCTATAAAATTTTTATAGCTTTTCAGTCTATCGTCATCAATTTTGATAAACAAAAGTTGATTTCAGTATTTTGTTCACAAATAAAAAATCACATTGTTGAAATGGCTCTGTTCTCGCACTATTTGTTATAAAATATAGTTCACAGAAGGGAATTATATAATCCGGCCTGGAGTCGTTTGCAAGTATTAAATGTTGAGTAATTCTAAAAAAAATCATAAAAATCAGTTAGGAATTATAGCCTGTAGTAGATTATTAGTAGTAAATTTCTAATCCAGACCACAGGGGCGGTGCCTCAGAATTATTTTTTTATTGTTTTAATATTTTTTAGTTAGTTCTCAAAGTGGCCGTTTACACAACAGCAGGAGAGACAGCTAAATGCGTATGTATGGAGTGGTCCGGAGTACGATTATGAGCATATGGATCATATCATTGTCCTCCGTAGTTTCCCGCGTCTGCACACTCGGTGTCGTCCCTGTACGATCATGGATGTGTGAACCTAATCTCAAATGTCAGACGTGATAAACTTGTGAATCATACCTTTGTTACATAAAGTATCATGTTACCTAGGGGCGAAACAGCCTTTTTATCCTCGCGTGTTTGCAATACGCGTCTTTGACTCGCGCATCGCGCTTATCTACGCCTCGATATTGCAAGCTCGCGCTCGGATAAGGAGACTGTTTCGCTCCTAGGTACATAATATACTATTTTAATATAATTATAAAATTATATTATACTAAAATTCATAAAAGAAACATACATTTCGCAGATTTGATTCACAAATACATAATACTTTGCGAATTCCTGTACTGGAAACATAAAAGATCGAATTTAATGAAATAAATTATTTAACAATAACTTTCAGGATAAATTAATAATTTTTAAACTTCCGTTTCACAAGAGTTTCCATTCTATGACATAAAAACTATTTTAGTAATGATTTGAGAGACGGAGCATGCTTCAAAGTAGGTCAGAGTGTATATATGACATGATACGCAGTCTGAGAGGTTGTAACTGTAATGCTATTATTATTTCCTGATTTAAGCGCTGCTGTTTTTATTTTTTACATGCTTCTTCACTGTCCATCGAGACATCTACCTTGCCGACTTTCCAGACGTGGTCCGAGCATTAAAGGTCATGGGCAGTGCCACCTAGCGGTTGACCAGTGACACGAGGCTGGAGGAACCTTGAGGAGATCTGTACGTAGCCTATCGGAGACCGGAATCTCAGCATTCCAATTTTGAACAGGATCACATTCCTTTTTAGGATTCTAGTCTCCGAAACTTGTAATACTAGGCATTTTTACACTCTAACATCATTTTAATTCCAAAAATAATTGCCTTCCACGCTAAGATTAAACTCACTCGTCGTTAGATTAGCTAAGTAAGTTGCTTTCTCGTAGGTGCTGTAAGCCCATTTGTCACTAGTCATTAGGAGTCTAATACTCGTTGCCCATTGGTACGGAGTTCAGTGGTGGTCTAGTGAAAAAGGAATAAGACTGTTGAACGAGCTTTAGCCCGGGTCTAGTGAAAAAGGAATAAAACTGTTGAGCGAGCGTGGCTCGCCCTCCATTCGGTTAGTAAAAGATTTTAAATACGAGTCAGTATGACTACCCATACTATGGACGATCTTTTCTGCGAGCTGGTCGTAAGTTTGTCCTTTCTTTAATTTTAAGTCAACTTTTCATTGTCCTTTCTTCTTTGCGATTTTTAAACCTTATAAAGTAGAACTCTCAGGCTTTTTGGGAGGTTAGCTTCTCCTCTTAATTTTACAACATTGTTTCAAATAGTCAGATTATATAGAATCTTTTTTGCACATTAAATGTTTTGGATTAGTATTTGGTGTGTATTTTAGTAACGTGTAAAAGATCCAAATCCCCGAATTCCTGACCTAGCCTGGCTTCTTTCATTCCTTTTCAGGAAAATTTATAAATATGGCGTCGACCTAGGCACATGGCGACGTTAGGAGCTCACATCTACAGAAGCAGCCACGAGTAATGAGCCGATCACCGAGGCTCTCCTGAATCCTCGTCTCTCGCATAAGTAATTTTTTTGGTTTCAGGTCGGTCCATTATAAATGGCGCCCAACGGCATCTAGGGACAAGGATCATCGGGATAAGTCGCTTTGTAATAGCGCACTATTATAACTATCAGTGTGCGTGAGTGTAGTATAACGTCTGTGTTTTTGTTCACAGATTGTTGCGCTCGCCTATCCGCGCTGGTAAACTAGGATTACAAGTGCACAGCACTAAAAATTTAAAGTTCTACCGATCAACGTAGGCATGAATAAAAGTCTTACATATCAACGTAGGTACATCAATTATTTTGTGCGGGTAGGTAAATTCACGCGGCGCGTTTCGCGAGTGTTAGAATCACGCGTCACGATTTGTCAGTGTAGTAGCGACTGGGAGAGGAAGAGTGAGGCAGAATCTTCTCTCTCCAACTCACGGTGTCAGATCCATCCGTCGTTCGTACCGCAGAGCCCGACATCTAGGCTTCGCGCGGCCGCGAAAGAGGGGGAAAGAGAGCGAGACTAACGCTTCTCTCTCCTACTCACGGCACAGTATCGACCTGTCTCACAACCAGCAGAATTTATCATATTGCTATAACATAGCAAGTTAGCAGCGCGTGCAGACTAGCAGGGTAGCTTCTCACACCGCTCGCTCACATCCGAGTGTCATTCGCCACCCGTCATACATCTCCGGTCCTCGAGGACTAGCGCGTTGAATTTTCTTTCACTTATTAATTAAATAATTTGATTGCTCTGATCGAATTTAATTTTATTAAGTTGAAATGAATTTTGTGAGAAAGATCAGCACAAAAAGTCGGGGCTCTTGGGTCTTCTTCCTCTCAGAAGATTAGCTAAGTAGGTTAGCTCGCGAATTTTTTATAAGCAACTCCGGGGTTGCAGCTATTCTGAGCGATAGAATCCTAGGCTACTTGCACATAAGGGAAGGAGACGAGACAGTACCGTGGTCGCAGAAAGACTACTTTAAACTGCGTTAAAAAACGACTAAGAAAATCTGCGCCATGGCAAGCCATCCCACACGCATCCACTTGAAATGTCCGTAATTTTTTAGGTTTAGCGCGGTACAGTCTCAAACAACAAAGGCTTCCAGCGCTAGACCTGTCATTACACACCGTGAGATATTGTCGCAATTCATGTCCGCCTGGACCACGCACACGTCGGCAAAATCTTTTCACTACCCTAAACCGGTGATAACGCAAATTTTCAAAACTTCCGGCACAGTACCAGCTCATAATTTTACTTCTCTTCCTCCACGTCCGTCACAATTAGGTAACGTCAATATCCCACAAAACTTCATTGGTTTCCAACCCAATAGCTATCAGTTCTGCAATCATTACAGCATCCCTAACCCGCATGCGCATACAGAAAATGAGCGTTTCGATCTTCAATGGAATTAGACACGTCTACAAGAGGGGTGGCACTTACCGGAAGCTACCTGCTTTCGGATAGAAGATAGGTGCTATCTGGCGCCTTTCTCTCGATAGGCGCATACCACATGCCGACGATTATCCGAATAGACTAGGATCGGTCAAAGCTAATCCCATACATAGATCAAGTGCTCACAAAACGAGAAATAGCTTCGCGAATAGGAATATAAGAAAGATAGTTAGACAGTGGAATTTTAAATTCAACGGCTCCAACGGAGTTAGAGCGGAAGGCTTCCTGACTAAAGTGGAGGAATATAGGATTTTTCCCCCATAACAGACGAATAAATAATTAGTGCATTATTATGGTATAGGAACATGAAAGATTCAGGTACAATCTGGTCCAGCTGGCCAAAATTTACAACCGCCTTTCGGAGTAGGTTTGGAGACGATACTTTGACTATCGTCTTCGCGATTAAATCAGAGCTCGTTCACAGGGTACCAAAGAGAAAATTGAGAATTATCTCACATGTCTCTTGGGACTTTATAATAAATTAGATAGGCCTTGTTCCAAAGAGAAACAACTAGACAAAGCGCACAGAGGGTTGCGTCCGGAATACAAACGAGTTCTTAAACGCAAATACTTTAATAAGTTTAACAACCTAGTGCAACTAGTGTTACGGTCCACTAAAATTAAATTTTAGTTTTACGCGTAACGCCAGATAATAATCAACCCAATGTACAGCTAACAAGTGATACATGAATATTGTCGATAATGCAGTGTAATAAATCCTAAGTTGTTCCACAGCACCTGCTAGTAGACAACCAATAAATGATCATTCATGTTCATGTTCGCATGGTCTTATAACGAAAGTTATAAGATTGAAATAAAATTAATTTAGCTAATCTTATTAGCTAATAATTTAGCTAATACGATTAATAGACATAATAAGCCAATAAGGGCATACATATATGAACGTTATTGCTCCTATTATTATGTATTGCTTATCAAATCAGAAGAAAGGGAAAGAGATGAGAAAGAATAAGAAATGACAAATGCATTAGCCGAAGGGATCTCATGTTCAACAGCATCATTATGTGATAATTAAATCCATGAAATAAGGAATGGATCAGGTTTCTTAAACACGAATCATGCCGCGGTGCCGACTCGCTCCGTACGTGCTTTCTATCAGATTTGTGAAGCGCGTGCTTTCTATCAGATTTGTGAGGCGCGTGCTTTCTATCAGATTTGTTAGGCGCGTGCTTTCTATCAGATTTGCAAAGGTCACTCCTTCCAATAGAATTGATCCACTATAAATACCCCCGGATTTCATCCGGTGGTCGACTTTTGTCTCCAATCAGTAATAATGTCAGTACGTATCTCGCGACCGAATCGCCAAGGCTAGGACGTGAGTCTTATACAGCATCAGAGATCGCGGCCTTTAAGTACAAGTGACCGGGATACCTTCGGCTAGGGCGTGAGGCCCTAAAGAGCATCTTGGATCGCGGCCGTCGTAACTAAAGTTAATCAAAGTGAACAAAGTCCCTTCGACTGAAACATTTTAAAACCAAGCACGTTTTCAGTCGTCGTATAATCCGTACTCCGTGGTGACAGTTCGGGGTTCAGAACTAAGTGCATTGAATTCACCCAGTGAGATATTATCGTCGTCTCACAACATCGATAAAAAGGGAATAAAAAGACGATTTTCTTTCTTCTCTCGCCCTTCAAGCAGCAGGTAGAGTAAGTAGCCTTAACCAATTTTTGTAAAGCATTGAATTTGTGTGTTGACAAGTGACAACGATCTCACAATAAATAATTGATCAGGCTTTACCAACCTGATCTTATCAGCTCAATAGCCTCTTGTACAATACCATACATATACAATCACCCTTGCCTTCTGCTCGGGATGTAACACTAGGCAAGTATTGGGAGGCAGGTTGGGCCACCTTGAAGGGATATAAACCACCCCTACCCCCAGAATCCTGATTCCTGCCTGAGTTTGCGTAAGGCGGGGACAAAAATAAAAGCCTAAAGGCTAGCAACGCTGCCATGGAAGATACCGGAGAAGCAAGTCATTCTGAGACATCACAATTAACTCAACCATTGGCAGCTTGCGCGGCAGTTGCTTCGACGCCTAAGCCGAACCCACAGAGTAGCTCATAGGATTCAGGACTTAAAAATGGGAAGATTAATTATTTTGCAAAGAACAGGAGCATAGCTAAAGAGTCAGCTAATCTAGATTCAATTGTCTCTACCTCCACAACACCTTCCGACCCGAAATTCAAAATCTGCCGCAATTGTTTATCCCCCGGTCTACCGAGTCCTCATGATCATTTTCAATTTGATTGTCTGAAAGGAAAAACAATTTATTTCTTTAAATTCGGAAGACCTGGCGTGCGTGTCGCGGATTGCTCAACGCCACAGTGCAAAGAAAAGAAAGTGTCGAAAAACCCTAAAAGGGCTCGGTGATTAAGGTCATCATTGAACCCTTACAAAAACCCGACCTTGCTGCCCCAGCTTTGCCTTCAGGTTCAGTATTTTTCTTTTCCTTAGTGGAATCTGGGGGGAGGTGCCTTCTGACAAAACCATCAGTTCCGGTTTTGCTTCTCTCGATTCCGACTCGGTTTCAGAAGAAGATTCTGCGGCCTAGGCTTTCAATAAATTAGGCACACGATTCTTCGTCAAATTAATAATTGGAGATGAAGAACTTGATGCGCTAGTAGATTCAGGGCCAACAAAGTCCATATTAGGAAACGAGGGAATACAGTTAGCTGGAAAAATGAATAAACAGATTGTGCCCTCTAAAGTTAAGGCCATCCTGTTTCCTAATGGTAGCATGCAGTCTGTAGTGAGGCAGCCTAAATTCTTGCGTAAACTCGACATCGTACAAAAGTAAATAACCTTCAAACTCGTACGCGATTTGAAATATCAATGCGTTTTAGGGTTAGACGCTATGCGAACATTTAAATCAATAGTTGATAGCAGTTCCAACACCCTACGCATGGTTTACGCGAACAAACCTTCCCAAACAGCTACAATTGACTTACTTTCCGTAGGGACTAGGGACGGAAGCGAAGAATGTGCCACGCTGAAAGAGCTTACTAATGAACAGCTCAAAATAGCGCAAGATTTTCCAGCGGAGAACGCTCCTAACCCAAGTAGTCTAGGTAGGACCAATCTGGTCGAACATAAAATTGACGTAGGTGACCACCCACCCATTAAACATAGGACGGTTGAAAGATCTACGGCCATCATGGATGAGCTTAACAAGCTAATATATAAGCTTCTAGACCACGGTTTAATCGAACCTTCTGATAGTCCGTGGTGCTGACCTGTAGTCGTGGTTCGTAATCCTAACGGTTTTCACTGCCTTTGTATAGACTACAGAGAACTAAATAGGGTTTGCAAGAAGGACGCTTGCCCTCTACCTCCGATGTCAAACATCTTGGACAAATTGCAAATGGCGAATTATATTTACACTATTGATCTGGACCAGGCGATCCATCAGATTACACTGGACGCTAAGAGTAAGAAAATAATCGCGTCCTCAGTACCGGGACGCGGCCATTTCCAATACAACTGCATACCCTTTGCACTCTGTGGGGCTTCTGGCACTTTCCAACGCCTGATCGATGGGGGATTGGAGCCGAATCTGGAACCTCACGCTTTTGCATATTTGGACATCATTGTGGTGAGCGAAACCTTCGAGAAACATCTTAGATGGTGGAAAGAGGTACTTAAAAGGATAGCCGAGGCTCGCATATGTATTAACTAAGACAAATATTTGTTTTTTAGGAACAGAATCAGGTACCTGGGTTTCCTTGTCAACAATAAGAGGGTAAAAATGGACCCGGAAAAGTTAGAGCCGAACCTCAATTTTGCTGCACCTCGGAACGTAAGGCAACTCCGTAGGTTCCTGGAGTTTGCCTCCTGGTATCGGCGTTTCATTCCTAACCTGGCTACGCTAGATTAACCCCTCAATTGCCTCTTGAAGGCGAAGCAACCATGGCTATGGGAATCGGAGCAGGAAACTGCGTTTTAAGCTATCAAAACCGCATTAACTACTGCGTCGGTTGTAGCCTGCCCAGAACTCTTATACCCCTTTACCCTTCAAACAGACGCTAGCTCTACCAGTTTGGGAGCCATTTCGACCCAGACAATCGCCGGCAACGAGCGAGTAATCGCCTATGCCAGCCAAGCGCTCACGAGTGCTGAAAGAAATTACTCTTCTATGGAGCAAGAGTGCTTGGCAGTTGTCTGGGCCATACAAAAGTTCAGAGAGTACTTGGAAAGTTTCCATTTGACCTAATAACAAACCTCTGTAGTCTAAGGTATTCCAGTCTCTCAAAAACCCTTATGGCAGGTAAGCTAGGTGGTCGCTGAGCCTGTCAGAGTATGACTTCGCTATCCAATACAGAAAAGGATATCTAAGTATAGTGCCAGATCTTCTATCCTGTGTAGACCAGGATAATAGAAGAATTTCTCTTTTACCACCATGCTAATGATCTCGTCGTTTCCGTTATACCTGATCTGAACGCTTGGAAACTTGTGCTTCGCAAGGAGCATCAGAAAAGAGTCTCGCACTGACTCCGCGAATCTGTTTTCAATGTAAATAAAGAGCAAAATTAAAATAATGTAATTTCTAATAACCTTTTGTCATTACTGTACCTAGCCGCAAATTTGTTTGGTGTGTGTTTTGGTTTTATTTTGTTTCCCGCCAGCAAGTTATATCTCTGGTTAGGCTTTTGTTTTCCTAACTTTTATTGCAGCAGAGTATACATTTTCTTTGCAATTACAATTGCAAGTGACTTGTCGTAATTAATACCTCAAAAGATATAACTTTTTAGACAGCCAGTTCTAGCTTACGTTTTTTCTTTAAGCTGAGAAACTATTCTAATAGACTCCAAGTTAAATGGAAGAAGGAAACTCCATCGCGTATTTTCGGTCTGAGGGGGGGGGGGTTGTAACGACGCAATCTAGTCATCGCTTGGATTGTTTTCCTCGACCGAAAATATTAACTGAATCGAGCACCTAGAAGTAGGGCTTAAACAGTCTGAGGCTGTAACTGTATTTTTATTGTTATTTTTTAATTTTGGCACTGCCGTTTTTTTTTTACATGATTCTTCACTGTCCATCGAGGCATCTACCTTGCCGACTTTCCAGACGTGGTCCGAGCATTAAAGGTCATAGGGCGTGCAACCTAGCGATAGATCAGTGACAGGAGGCTGGAGGTAACTTTAGGAGATCTGTACGCAGCCTATCGGAGACCGGAATCTCAGCATTCCGATTTTAATAAGGATTATATTTCTCTTTAGGTTCCTAGTCTCCGAAAATTGTACTACTAGGCATTTTTACACTCCGACATCATTTTAATTCCAAAATTAGTTGCATTCCACGCTAACATTAAACTCACTCGTCATTAGATTAGCTAAGTAAGTTGCTTTCGCGTAGGCGCTGTAAGCCCATTGGTCTCTAGCAATCGAGTGTCTAATACTCGTTGCCTATTGGTCAAGACTTTCTGCGCTTGTGCGCGGTCTAGTGAAGAAGGAATAAAACTGTTGAGCGAGCGCGGTTCGCCCTCCATTCGGTTAGTATAATACCGTGAAGCATCACGAAATTTTGAATACGAGTCAATATGACTACCCAAGCTATGGCTTTATAAATTAGAACTCTCAAGGTCTTTGGAAGGTTAGCATCTCCTCTTAATTTTACCACTTTGTTTTAAATATTAAGATTATATAGAATCTCTTTTGCACATTAAATGTTCTCGATTAGTATTTGGTACGTATTTTAGTAACCTGTAAAATATCTAAATCCCCGAATTCCCAGCCTGACTTGGCTTCTTTTATTTCTTTTTTGGAAAATTTTTAAATATGGCGTTGACCTAGGCAAATGGCGACTACAGGTGCTTACATCTACAGAAGCAGCCACGAGTAACGAGGCGATCACCGAGGGTGTCCAGAATCCTCGGATCTCGCAGAAGTAATTTTTTTCTGGTTTCAGATCGGCCCATTATAATTCAAAGCTTATAAAGTTTTTAACGAAGTTTACAAAGTAGATTTATGAAAATTATTAGTTAAAATTTTTTTTATTTACTAATGAATATGAAGAAAATAATGTATAAGAAGCTGTCATTTTGCAGGAAATTACCCAATTTATTCGAATGCCCCCTAATTCGCACAGAAGAATTTTATCAACAAATGTTAGCGGTGCTAAATATGTAAGAAAAAATTTCGAATTGTTATAAACAAATTAGTGGACAAAAGTGATTTTCTGAGTACCAGCGATGTTTGAAAACTTCAGACGTGAACTTTGGGAGCAAATGTGTAAAGATATATACTTATTATTTGTAAAAGATGAATGTTTATAAAGATGTATACTTATTATTTGTAAAAGATAAATACCAAAAGTCAATTGTGTAAACCAATTTTATAAACAGATGCATAATGTCACCATTTATGAATTGATTTGTTGGTTTTTTTAAACAAAACCAACTACAAATATCTTGCTAATAACCTTGTTGTACGATACTCTGTTGTTAAATAACAATTGTTAATTGTTTTAAAAAACCTAATTAACAACTGCATAATACCATTTTAACAACTGCAATAATACCATTTTTCGATAGACTTCGTTTTTCTGCAGCATCACTTGCCATTATGTTTCCATTGTCTCTTGCTGTGATGCTTGGCTATTAAAAGATAATTGTTAATTGTTCAAAAAAGATTATAAAAAATTCATAGTTTCGGCACTTTGCAGTACACTGACTTTGTTTTTTAAGAGAATCTATTACAAATATCTTTTCAGTAGTTCTCTCTTGTCATTCTTTTCAGTTAGATAACCATTGATAATTGGTGTAAAAAATGTAATAAGCAAATGCATAATTTGACCATTTTTTAGTAGAAAGATTAAGTTTTTTTAACATAATCAACTTCAAATGTATTGCCAATGGGCCTCTACTGTGTTTCTTTATTATCGAATGAGAATTTTCGATTAACTTAACACTTTTGTTATACACGCCATGGCGGCAAATTGCGAGCTGATTAACAATTTTTGTGGCGATAGTAAAAGCCTATTAATTAACAATGTCAATTTCCTCGCTTTCAGACACTTGTTAACCGAAATAAAGGATTTGTCGAGACCTTTTATAGGGATTTTCCCGTATTGTAAAACCGGTTTTAACGTTGCAGCTGATTCGGTATCCTCTCTCTCGTTTTTGTGAAAACCCAACATGAGCTCAACCATCCAGAGAGTTTTCGCTCCCTCCACCAGTCTCTTCCGCGCTCGAAGATCACGAGCGAAGCCACGCAAGCGCGGCGGCCGCCCTGTTGCTTTCTCCGTCTGATGCATACCCTCTCTGTCAGACGCATTGCTCTCTTCGCTTTACATATGACTATTCCCTCTGATGCACGCGGCCCTTTTATATGATCCAGCCACGTGCATCACAGGGGAAAGTCATACGTAAGGCGAAGAGAGCAATGCGTCTGACAGAAAGAATATGCATCAGACGTATAAACTAGTCAGTTTTGAGTCCTTTGACTCTCAGCTTCCTTGTAGCGGGCTCTCTAACCAATAAACGGTTTTACTAGCCACTACAACTTTCTACAGTTCACTCTTTATCTCTCCATAGCCGGATCGTGACACTAGCTACTGAAAGACCGTCCGCCGGGAATTCTCCCTCTACCAACTTCACAATCCCGTTCATTTGCTTGCTCGACTAGTCGTCGTCGAGTTACAGCGCATTGCACCCCATCCACAAAATTCCGACCAACATAAAGTTTCCTTCTTGATCCTGATCATTCGATTGCTCGACTACCCTGCGCCTAGTGACAGCGCGTCGCAACACTTCCACAAAAATTGCGACCAATATAAATTTTCCTTCTTGATCACAATCATTCATTTGCTCGACTAGCCTGCGTCTAGTTACAGTGTATCACAACTACTCACCTTAAAAACACCATCACTCGCGAAAAATAATTAAAAACGAGAGAAATTGAATTCAAAATTCGCGAGCAAGGTATTTCAAACGTAAACAAACCTCCGAACGATGTTCTGCGCCCTCTGATGAGGAACAGCGAAGCGACGGCAGCCAACGTAACGTAAATTCGGCACCACATTCAAAAGAGAAATATTTCTATTCGATAAATTGATTAGTGAAAGAAGAAAAATTTTCATTTATATGTTACTGAACACAGGTTCAAAAACTTATCACACAAAGCTACACAGTCAATGAACACCCTAAATATTGCAAAATACAAATGACGAATGTCAATAAAAAATCTTGATTGAACTCTAACGAAATATAATAAAAATATTTTTATTATATTTCGTTATAGTGCAATCAAGTTTTTTTGTTGACATTCGTCATTTTTATTTTGCAATATTTAGAATTTTCATTGACTATGTAGCTTTTTATTATCAAGATATATATCCTGAAAATAATTTGACTCATCAAAAGTCAAAAATCGAAAACAACCCTTTTATCTGTTAATATAACTGATATGTCAGACAGTACAATTATTATTGTAAATGCGACCTAAAAATGTCCAATCACGAAGTCAAAACATCTTGCAGAAGGTCACCATGTTGAGCAATTGGCAGGGTGCAAATTTATTAAAAATGCTCTGAAAAACAACCCTTAGCTGATTATTTCAACCATCTTTCACTGGTACTAATGGTAAATACTCTAAAAAATTTTCAACGAGCAAAGATACTTCTGGAGGATCCCACGGTCACCTCAAATACCTCAAAATATTTTCCCACCCCAAAAACTAACCCCTATCTTATTAGTTATAGTATGTTCCGCTTCACAGTGGTCCCTAGTCCGAAAAAGGCTGGCCCAAATAAGAAAAAAAGTTGTAAAATGTAAAAAATTATACATCCAGATCGATGAAAAACTGTATGGCAACAAAAAAACTGCAAAAAAGAATTTTTTTAACTCATATTTTTAATGTTTTTCATTTCTGAGAATTTAACAATATAATAGTCTTCTCATCTCAACGATTTGTCACTATGCTTGAACAGACGCTGTAATTAAATTAACACGCGAATAATGAAAACGATTATATATATTTTATTTTATGTTCATATTTAAACGAACAGATAACGATAATTAAAGTCAAATACTTTTCTAAAGTTTATGTAAACAATTTCCGAAGAAACTAGCTGCAAATACTTGCATACCTTCAATTGCTAGTTAATTTTTTATTTAAAATGACGCATATGTATATTAACCCAGTCCGGAAAAACCGACCAAAACTCGAAAAAATGATCTAATCTGAATGAAATTTATTGTATAAGGATTTTCTGGACAGTTTATTTTCAATTTGACATTACCATTTTCTAAAAAAGAAAAAAAAATGACCGATCCAAAATACAATATTAAATAATAATGCTTCTTATGATCTAGGTACATTATAAGTATAAGTAACTTAATTGTTTAGTCGAGAGGTTCCAAATCAGGAATATCAGAGTTGTTACCCAGGAAAAAAGAACCGATTGAAATGGCGACTCTTTGAATTGCGTATCTGTCAATTCCAGATTCAGTTGTTTAA